>VYZP01012316.1:0-49685 GCA_013400635.1 Hypocryptadius cinnamomeus
AAGGTGTCCCTGCCATGGCAGAGGGTGGGAACAGAGCTTTGATGTCCCTTCCAACCCAAACCATTCTATGATTTAATAATTCAGTGGTTCTAAATTTCCGATGAACAGAAGACTTGAGTCAAGCACTTCCCTGTGTGCAGCAGCATGCTTCTAGCTGAGTTGCTTCCTGGGAATTGCCTTTGTTTCTGCATCAAAATGCTCTGAGGGGATCCTCTCACACCTCGGACGTTGTCTCAGTCACAGGTTTAGCCCCCAGAAATTTGAAGGAGAAATAGAATAACTGGTAGCTTTGGTGGCCTTCATGTCCCCAGTAGGCCACCTTGCCCTGGGGTGTCCAGGAGGAGGTGGCAGGAACAGCTGAGCAGGGCTGAGATGGAGAAGCTTTTGGAAACCTGCTGGTGTGTGGCACAGCAGCCACCACGGTGTACACACCTGTGCAACACTGAGAAGAAATAGCCTCTTCTCAAGGGAAAATGTCCTCTGAGCTCCCTGAAACCATTAATGGTGGTGCTGGGCTTGGGGATGGTGGCTCGTGTGCTCTCCATGTGCTGCCCCTTTTTTAATAGCAAAATAAGGAGTGAAACAATCATATTTGATACAGTTAAAACAGAAGGGCCTTGGCTTTGATCTTTGCCAACCAAAATGATTCCATGATCAAATGTCTGTTTGTGGTGTGCAGAGGCTGCAGACAAACTTCTCATTGGGTGTGGATTAATGTGGTGCTGATGGAACATGAAGGTTACTGGTCAAAATATATTTCGAGATCAGGCACTAAGAGACCAGCAAGCACTTGTGTGGAACCTTAAACTCTCCTGAGATGCTTTATTGAAAGAAGAGTGTCTGGAGCCCTGTTAAACCCATGGAGACACTGGCGTCTCCAAAATCAAAACTATTTTGATGTTTTCCAGCCTGTTGGGCTTAAGGAACAGTTTTTATGGACACACATTTATCAGTCATGGCCCTGTCTGGATGGCACATCCCCATAATCTGCTCACTCTGCTATGACCTGTCCTGATGTGGCCGTGCCCAGAGCGAGTGACCAGCTCAGCCAGGGGCACAGCACCCTCACGCCACCTCCTGCAGCCTCACAGACACTGTAAGGGCCCCCAGCCTACCCAAGCTGCAAACGTGTGACTGTTATAAGTGAGATTCAGTTTGTGATGAGTTAAGGTTGAGTTGATTATTATGACCTTGGGAAGGGGAGTTATTGCTTGAAGGAGGTTAGCCAATGTTCTTTGCAAGTTCTGCAGGGTCCAGGATATAGCAGGGAGATGGTCCAAAGGGGCAGAATAACATCCAGAAACAGAGTCAGAGCAACAAAACCAGCGCTGCAGGAGATTGGACGGAAGACCGAACCAATCATTCAACAGGAAATGATTGGTCAGGAATGGACAACAATGAAGACCAATAGGAACACCAGAACCAAGCCAATCACCGCGTGGATCCAATGCCCACCAATCCTGGACCCCAAGGGGGTTATAAAAATGGGAGTTCAGTTGAGTTCAGGGCTCTTTTGAGGAACTTGCTTCCTGGAGAACCCAGTGTGTATGTGGGGTAGACACACTGGGTTGTTTTTATTTTTGACTTGTTGCGTGGGGGTCTGAGCCTATCTTGGGCCTTCCATCTCCTGTAGCTCTTTTTAAATAAATGAGAGCCTTTTTCTCTGGAGAAAGTCTGGCCTCATTCATCCATAACATGACTGTTCTTCTTTCTCCTCTCAAATGACAGCCCCAAAAGCCCTGACATCACATCTGGGTTTAACTCACTGGACCCATGTCCAGAGTTCGTGGTTGTCAGTGCTGATGGTGTGAAACTGAGCACGTCGTGAAGATCCTTTGTCATGGTAGAACTTGAAATAGTGAACGTGAGGAAGGGGGAAGAACAAATGCCCTGAGCCAGCAGCATTTGATGTGTGTGGAGATGCTGCAGAGATACCAGCCTGGACAGAGGGATCCAAGGGATTTCCAGCCCTCCTGGGTGGTTCCTCAGAGACATTCTGTGCCTTTGCTACTGCTGGAGTGTGGAAAGCTGAGTGAATAATGGCTTGCTTAGATTTTTGCTCTCTTTCAAAGAGAGTTTCTGATAAGCTCATCCTAAAAAAGTCCTTCACAGATCTTCTCTGCAAGCAGCCAGGCAAGCTGGATTTGCATAAATCAGGAAAAAAAATTGTGTTCCTGAATAAATGTGTAAGACAAAGCCCTAAACGTGGTTCACCCCTGTTCACAGACGTTTCATAGTCTGCACAAGAAGTTGGGCATCCAAACATTTATTTATTTTTTAAACATTCTGGTATTAGCAAAGCAGTTTAATTTGAGTGATTATTCCACAAAGCGTCTCTGTTCCTGCCTTGGTGGCTGTCTGTGACAATCATGAATAAGAAGTGCAAGTTATGTAAGTTAAAAAAAAAAAAAAAATTCAACTGGCAACGCAAGACATAGTGCACATGGTTAAATATTTTGAATGTTAACAACAAAAACATGCCTGAAGGGGTCTGGCACATTTACCAGCCTTTCACCAGCTCACAGAAACATGAATTACGAAAAGATTATTGTTGTAATTGCTAAATCAAACCTTGCTGGTTGTAAAAACACGTTCTTAGCCTAGATGCTGCAGTGCTCACCACTGCTTACAGTGCTTACACTGCACCAGTGCTTACACTGTGCTCTAAAGCACTTAGCATTGCAATCACAAATCAGCAGATTTGGGCAAAGAGTCACCCAAGGAGGCATGAAAGGTGCCAGGCTCTGAATTTCCAGTCATGGCACATTACCTGTCTATGTGCAGCCCAGTGTTGGGGTCCAGCCCCATGAGCCCCAGCAGGAGCTGTCAGGTTTGTTCTCCTCCATATGAGGACAAACTGTCACCTCCTGGGCACCCCATCCCTCCCAGGCAGGTGCCCTGGTGAAGAGTTTTCAGATGAGTTTGAATGTGATAATCAGCATAAGTGGTGCCTGGTTATTCCTCAGGAAACATTAAAGGCATGAGATAAAATGTTTGCTCAAGATGAAAAAGAGCTGTTCAGAGGTGGTATCTGAGTCCACTCTGTGTGTGGCTGCAGGTGAGGTGTGGAGGGAGAAGGAACCAGGAGAAGAGCCATGAGGAACTTGAGAATGGAATAGAAAAGAGCCTCCAAAGGAAACACCATAGGAGCCATCAACAGAGCAGAATGGAGCTGGCAGAGAGCAGACCTGGCACAAAGCTGTGCAGGAGAAGGAGGAAGGGAAGTGATGGGAGAGGGAAGAGCATTTTGTCAGTGTCTCCCAGGAACAGAAGAGGGCTCTGTGCAGCTGGTTAATCATGTGGGAGCTACAGAGCACAAACTCAGACAGCTCAAGCAGAGCAGAGCAGCCTGTTGGAGCCTCCTAAACTGACTGAGCCCAGAGCTGTGGTCTGGCAGGGAAGGGACAGGGCTGAGCAAGGGTAGTAATGCTGAAAGAGGAGAGCACAGCACCTCAGTCAGGGACAAACATGATTGAGCAGCTCTTTGGGTCAAGCCAGGACTGCAAATCAAGCCAAGAGGCGTGGGAGAGCAGCAGGCTGCCAGGGGTCTGGTGTGTCCCTGGTGTGGGACACTGGAGTCTGAGGATGACAAAGAGGCATCTGAGTCCACAGCAGGCAGGTTGGCTCCTGGGCAGGAGCAGGAGGGAGCACAGTGAGACTGAACAGAGAGCTAGAGAAGAAAGGGCAGGAAGAACAAGAAAATACTGCAATCAAGAAAGAAAGGTCAATAGCAGCAGGGGAAAACGTGCTTTCATCCTGCAATCTGCTGTGGGGTAGTGGAGATCCTGCTCCTTCAAGCCCTGCTGCTCTCTGCTGCAGAGTAGGGCCATGCTGGTGAGGAATCAGGGATGTATTCAGGATCTAACCTTCTGTGCCCCATTGCACGGTCAAAAATGGGTAGAATGGTCCCAGGGAGCCCATTTGGGCAGTGGAGTACAAATGTATCATCTTTCCTTTCAGCTGTGGAAGGAGAGAACTGAGCAATGCCAAGAGGACATGGGTTCCCAGGAGCCCTGAATCCTGAGCACGTGCCTGGGCCCAGCACCTCTCACAGACCCTGGTTGCCAGAACTTCTCAGGAAGCTGAGTTGCTTCTGTACCTTCAAACTGTCCTCTCAGGCAGCAGCCAAAGCAGCCTGTGTGCAGGAATCCCCCTCTGCTCAGCCTCAGGAACCACAGAGCTAACAGGAGTGGAGGTTGCCATGAAGCTTCTGACCAAGCTTAGGGGATGGCTGATGGTTCCTGGAGTGCCTTGTGGAGAGAGGCTCTCCTGTACTCTTTGAAAAGGTTTCTTTCCTATGTGTTTTTTTCCATCTTCCTTTTATTTATCACTTCATCCTCCTCCCAGGGTGCTCCAGCAGGACCACACAGCTCTGCATGCAGCTCTGCCCTAGCATTCTGTCCATCCAGCACTGCTATTCCCTCCACCTATGTGCTCTGCTGTGATAAATGGGGCAGCCAGGGAATCGATTTTCTCCCCCTGCCTGCAAGGCCTGAGAGCGCTGCTGTCACCAGGAGGCCTCCTCTCTGCCTGAGCACTCAGATTAACTTACTAGGACTTAATTAATCAGGTCCATTGATTGACTGTCACATTGCTGATGGTTAGCAATGCACCTGCTCTCGGGTGGGGAGGTTGGATTGCAGTAGCTCTTCTGGGCTGTGTGATGCCTGTCACCTCCAAGCAGCAAGGAGGAGCAGAAGAGGAAGAAGATGAAGGTTGGCCTGTTTTTAAAACAATAGAACAATGCAGGAGTGGAATCAGAGCTCTGGTCCCCTTTGGATGGTGTGTGCATGCTGTGGGAAGGATGGGAACAGCATCCACAGCTCCTCTCCTCTGAGGAGAAGATGGAACATGAGGCAGGGCACAGTCAGAAGGAGCCTTGGAATATTTCTGAGGCTAGCAGACTTGCCCTCAGTGCTGCCTGTGGGTCTCTGGTGCTGTTCTTGGGCACAGGAAGGTGCTGTGGCCCAGGTGGGATGCTGCCCACAATGGGTCATTTGCTTGAACAAATGTCCCCAAGGCCGTGAGCAAGGGGACTTTGGGGTGCAGAGATTTCAGGGAACCAACATTGCATGTATCCATCCATGAAAATTCAGGGAAAAGCTACACAAAAAGAAAGGGAACATCCTCAGGTGAGCTGGTATGAGATTTTGAGGTCAAAACTGGTGGATGTTTTAATGGCCTTAAGTGCCATAGGTGATCTGCACTTCAAATTTGGTAAGCAAAGCATCTGTCTCAGCTTGGAGACAAATTCTAGGAGAAAAATTATCTAAAATGAGTGTTTTTACATAAAGAGAGAGGGTTTGAATAAGTCCCTTTTCTTCTACCAAGGAGAGAAACAGATACCTATAGTAAAATCAGGCAATCCCCCCACGAAGGAAATGATTGACATCTGACTCCAAGGCATCGGAATGCTGAACGCTCACTTTATTAAAACTATACTATATTACATTACAACTACATTAAAGAGAGATGCTATACTGTACTGTGTCATACTTCCTACTAACTAACTACTGAAAAACTCATGACTGTCTGCCGACAGTCAGGACACAGCTTTGCGTGATTGGCCAAGGAAATAAAACAATCCTCAGCAGAATCCAATTACCAAATTCCTTCATCCCACATGTTCACAAACACAGGAGCAGCAAATGAGATAAGAATTGTTTTGATCATTCTTTTCTCTGCTTCTCTCACAGCTTCTCTCTGTTCAGAGGGCATGTGAATACCACAGATACCAGGGGATGAAAGTGAAAAAAAAACCCCAAAATTGTTTATTAACAAAGCAAGATACCCACAGAGCACAGGAAAAGAAAAAAAGAAAATTGAACCTTACACCCCAACTTCACCTCACTGCACGGCTGAGAGGCAAAGATGGTGACTGCCCTTCTTTGTGTCTGGGAGGGGAGAAGAACAGAGTTCACAGCAGCTGGGAACCTGTTGGATTTCTGGTGTGGGTGAAGTGGGCAGAGTTCATGTCCCTTCTTTTGCTGGCTCAGTCCTTGTGGGGTTCGGAGCACCCTGAGCCACCTCGCAGGCTCCCCGGGCTGCAGAGAGAAAAAACTACAAAAAACGTGCTGGAATGATCTGTGGGTGAAAAGCCTCCAGGACAAGGGAAGGAAAAAACCCAAAACCCCCCAGAAGGTGCTTGCCTAAACTGGCAAAATGAATCCAGCAAAAGCCATGAAGTTACAGTCTGTGTAGGTGCCGACCATGGTGGAGGGAGGGAGATGGAAGAGAGCCCAGCCCGGGGCTGCCCCATGCCAGCCTCACCCCCTGGGTCACCTGAACCATACCACAGACATCTCTGGGCATAGAGCCGGTGATCAGGGAATGAAGGATCACCATAAAGTCACCCCAAGACAGCATCCTTATTAAACTGCAATGCTTTCCAAAAACCTGCCTTACAACTGAGCCCTGAGCAGGCTGCTTCCTCCTGTTTTCTTTACCGAGTGGGACACCAGGCCGTGGCTGGCAGAGGTTCACACCTCTGCAGGGGAGGAGGTTTCTGACAGTGCAGGGCTCTTCAGCTGCACGGCAAAAGGGCTGATTCAGTGTCCCAGGCTGTGAAGCTGGGCTAGAAGAAGTGCAATCTTTAGTAAGTGAAGTTTACCCTGCCTTGAGAAGTGGCCAGCTGCTCCCTCTGTGAGTGTTCCCTGGAAAGAAGACGTGAGTGGGAGATGGGGACTGAATGACGGTTGTTCCCTCAGTCCCTGCTTCCTGGCTGTGCCCCTGTGGATCTGTGGGCCTGAGCTGGGCTGGAGACTCATCCCAGAGGTCTGCAGGACCTGGCAAGCATTCAGTGCCACTGCCCTTGTCCACATCTGGCATCTCTTTCACCTGCTGAGTGATCCAGAATTGTGGTCCTTGGCACCCTCCTCCTTCCTGCTGGGAAAGCAAGTGGGTGCAGACAGGATCCACTGATCCCACCACTGCTGTCAGATCCAAATGGGAAGGTTTCCAACTCCCAGGAGTCTCAGCTCAGTCCTACAAAGCATTGGCTCCAACAGGTCTTGCCAGAGGGAATGATCATTCTTCTGCCTACAGACCTTCTCTGAATGTGCTGAGAGGAGACCACAAGCCACACCTGGCAAGGGATGGTGAGACTTGGCTGGCCAAGGGACAGGGAAATATTGGCATTTACAGAACGTGTGAAGCAGAGGAGATTTATTTCACAGATAAGAGTATTTGTTCATTTCTGTATCAACACAGACATTATCTGAAGGGTTCCACTTCCTCTAATGCCCTAAAATTGAGTGTGCATCTGGGGCTTGTACTGGGAGATCGGCCAGAGAGCTGACATGATTTCTGCTTCCCTTCTCCCAGACCTTGTGCCAGCCACAGCCTTTTTGGGGATCAGCAGCAGTCAATGCTGCAATTATTCCTGATGCCCACTGTTAGGTCAGCCTCTGCTTCCCTTTGTCTCTGTCCTGGAATGCCTGTCCCATCATTCTGACTGTGCAGACACTGCCAGGGACACTCAGGGCTGTGATCCCAGCACCCCTGTGCTCTGCTCCATGGGGATCTCGTGTCTCCTCTGGAGACAGAATTTAAGGGACACTCCCTGGGACTCTCAGCACTCACTGGGTCCAGATTTTCAGCCATTTATGCCATGGAAATCTCAGAGGAGTGTCGCTGGACAGCTGTCCCTCATGCTCCTGGTCTCCTTTTGCCAGCAGTGCCTCTCCTTGGCTGCGGTCCTGGGATGGGATAGACATTCCCTCTCACAGGGAGGAGGGAGCCCAAAGTCATTGGGGAGTTTTCCAGATGGGAGAGGAAGGAAGCAGCCCCACCTCTGAAGATGCAGCATGGAAACCTCCATGTGGAGATACTGAGTTCTCAGTTTTTGGTAGAAAACACGCATTTTCCTCAGCAGGCAGAGAAATGTATGGAACCCCACAACAGCCCTGTTTACCTTGAAAGGAGAAATCCCAACCCTGAGCTTTTTTTCAAATGCATTTGACTGAAAATGCTCTAATCAGATTTGTGCCACACTCTCAGGGGTGGGAGGATGTTAGTGGGGAATCATATTTTACCTCATTATGTTTTCACATGTCCAGGTATGATGAAGGTTTGCTGCTGAGCTGCTCTGAGGCTGAGTTCTCTCCAAACCTACCCCTCAGTGCCTCCTGTTAGCACTGGAGGAGACCAGACCTGCTCAGAATTGCCATGGAAGCACTGATGAGGCTCTAGGCCAAGGATGCACGTTTTACAAATCCTCCCTGATGGACTGTTGACCATGACAAGAGCAAGAATCTTCTCAGTGCACAGTAAACAAACTCCCAAGCATGCTTTTGGAAAAAAAAAAATAACACCATAAAATCAATCAGAAGGACCTGCCACGTGACAGGAGCAGAAAGCAGAGGCAGCCTGGAAGGCCTGGACTCCATCCAGCAAGGCCTGAGCTCTGCTGTGCTCCAGGATCACCCCCATGTCACAGCAGAGCTCCCTGCTGGGTCGAGCACCACCGAGGCAGCAGGGGATGTCTTCTCAGTCCAGTTCATCCCAGTGCTCTGTTCATGTTTCCTGTGCTTCCCCAACACTCCTATCTGGGCAACACGGAACGAGAACTGTTGGAATTCAGGTCTGGTATCAGCACATCTTACTGGAGAAAAGGTCATTTCCAGGTGAACCTGCAGTGGGTGTATTTTATTGGTGCAACCTCATCCTTGCACTCACCGAGCCACAGCCTCCTCACAATTCCGTGTGCTCAGAGCAGTGCATCCCACCAGCAGCTCCCTACTAAACTGCCTGCTCCCCTTGGGATCCCATCTCTCCTCATAGGATTGGCTACACTTTGAAGCTGCAAGAAAGAAATCAGAGAATGCCAGAGTGATTTGGTTTGAGAAGAACCTCAAAGCTCATCCAGTTCCACCCCCTGCCATGGGCAGGGACACACACCTTTCACTGTCCCAGGCTGCTCCAAGCCCTGTCCAGCCTGGCCTTGGACACTGCCAGGGATCCAGGGGCAGCCACAGCTGCTCTGCTCTGCATTGACAGCCCAAGTGCAGCCAAATCCCGCTGTGCTTATCCTGGAAAGCAGCCCTGGATATATCACACGTGGGGGAAGTGTCAGGAACTGTATTTGTTGTCTCTCCAGCTGGGATTTGCTCAGCTGGGGATGCCTCAGGCTTTACCTGGATCCTGATTGTGCTGGTTCAGCACAGGACCATTTCCAGCATCATGATACCTTAACACCCCTGAGCTATCCCTGCACATCCCCAGGGGCCTTGTAGCCCATTTTCCTTTGGACACATCAGCTTCTGAGCAGAACAGCAGCTGGGCTGGGTTAGTACCTTTGGCAGAGCAGCTGCTGAAGGTCTGCACTTTGTCCAGGTGCATTCACGGGGCTGTTTAGCCATGGAGATGCTGCCATGCCTGCTCCAGGTGCTGCTTCAGTCTTATTTCCATGTGTTTCCCTCCCTGCTGCACACAGCCCCCCTGGATGCACACAGAAGCAGCAGCTTGTGGCAGCCAACTGTTTCCAGCCTGTGGAGCAGAAGGAGGCCTTGGTGTGTGCCTGGCATCTCCAGGCCTGTGCTGGTGCCACCACCCAGCAGAGCAGGCTGGGATAGCCTGCCTGACACCCCAGAAAACTGTGATCCCTAATTATGATCCTGAAATCCCAGAATGGCCTGGTTTGGAGGTGACCACAGGAGGGCTGTGGTGCAGCTGCCTTCAGACACCAGCAGTGAAATCAGACTGCTGAGAGCTTCCTCCAGGTGGGTCTTTAACACCTCCAGGAACAGAGATGCTACAGCCCATTTCTGTGCTGGACTGGGAGAAAACTCCCCTCACATCCATTCTGAACCTCTCCTGTTCCAGTTTATGTCCAGTCTCTTTGCTGTGGCCTGGCTCTCTCTCCCCAGGGAGAAGGCACCATCCAGCTGCTGGACATGTCCCCAGAGCCTTCCCTTCTCCAGGCTGAACAGTTCCTTGCTCTCTCCTCACCATTCTCCAGCCCCATGACTATCCTGATGACCCTCTCCTGAACCCTCCAGTTCATCAATACCCCCTACTGGGGGGGCTGAAACTGGGCACACTGCTGCAGGTGTGGTCTCAAACGTGCTGGGTACAAAGCCCTTGCATGGTTTGCTGCACTGCTGCTGTAGGAAAGCCCAGGATGCTGCTGGCCTTCCATCCTGGGAAGGTGACACACCACTGAGGGAGGAGCAGGGGGGACACAGGAATGGGCTCAGCCCAGACTCAGTGCAAATATCAACATCTCAGCCTGTCAGGGAATTCTCTGGGATGTGGACTGGACCCTTTCTGCCCAGACAGGACAGTGAGAGCCAGTCTATAAACCTCCCCAGAAGGCAGGGAGAGGGAATGGGTCACACTGTGCTTTCCTGCAGGGAATTCTGCTTTGCAGTCCGTGCCACAGCAGCTGGTTATTGCCAGCACATAAATCTGACTGCACAGCTTGGTGAGGCTCTGCCACAGCCCAAGGTGGGGAATTGTTCCTGTGACAGATGGACTGGCAACTCCACTCCAGGAGAAAAAACTTCATGCAGCTTGGAGCTAAGGCTGTAAACACATAAACCTTACATAAAAGGAGAGTGATTAGAACAGTGTGCATGAGGAGGATGAGGATTCCATGGACAGAGTGCTGGGAGGAGGAGCATGGAGGGAGCTGAAAGGAGGCAGGTTAAGAAACTGGAGTGTTTTCTCCCTCTCTGGTTCCTGTTGTCACATAGGGAGTATGGTCAGGTTAGAAAAGGTGCTTAATCATCCCATGGTCTTCCATGTCTGTGTAGGAACAGCAGCCCGGCTCTGCTTCCCTTTGGATAACTCATGGGATCTGGTGGGAAGCAGTTCCTGTGCCCCAGGTGGGAGCTCCCCCCTGGTCACCTGCAAGTGAAAGACAGCAGGGCCCAGATGTAAAAGGGACAAGGCAGGAAAGTGTTTCCAGAAGACTCTCAGGGTGACGTCCTCCACTCCAAAGAAGATCATGCATTAATTCTCCATTTCCCTGAGTTTTTGAGCTTGTTTTATTGCCAGCAAGGGGAGGGAAGCCCAGCTGAGCCCCGCTGAGTGTGGCCAGAGCAGTCCCAGGCTTTGACGCTGCAGACAGCAAAGCAGGAGCTCCATGGGGGCAGGCTGGGGCACAGCAAAGCACCCGAGGGGAGATGCCAGCTCTGGTCCCTGTCCCTCTCCCAAAGCATGGCTGGGCTCACCCTGCCCCACCCATGCTGCACTGCCATTCTCAGAACAGACAGAATCACAAACCCATGGAATTGTTTGGGTTGGCAGGGATGTCCCAGCTCATCCCATCCCACCCCTGCCATGGCAGGGACACCTTCCACTGTCCCAGGCTGCTCCAAGCCCTGTCCAGCCTGGCCTTGGGCACTGCCAGGGATCCAGGGGCAGCCACAGCTGCTCTGGGCACCCTGTGCCAGGGCCTGCCCACCCTGCCAGGGAACTGTTGCAGTGGACCAAGGGGGACTCGAGGGATGAGGACATGGGAGAGTCAGGAATCTTGACTCTATGTTTCAGAAGGCTGGTTTATTATATTATGATATATATTATATTAAAATACTATATTAAAACTATACTAAAAAGGATAGAGAGAAAAGATCCATCAGAAGGCTAGCAAGAATAGAAAAGGAATGATTAACAAAAATCCTGTGACTGCTCAGAGAGTCCACACAGCTGGACCATGATTGGTCATCAAGTAGAAACAATCCACATGGACCAATTGAGAAAGCACCTGTTGCATTCCACAGCAGCAGATAATTATTGTTGACATTTCTCTGCTGAGGCTCCTCAGCTTCTCAGGGGGAAAATCCTGGAAATAGGATTTTTCATAAAATATCATAGCTACAGGGAACAATTCCTAATTCCCAATCTCCCATCCATCCCTGCCCTCTGGCAGTGGAAGCCATTCCCTGTGTCCTGTCCCTCCATCCCTTGTCCCCAGTCCCTCTCCAGCTCTCCTGGAGCCCCTTCAGGCCCTGGCAGGGGCTCTGAGCTCTCCTTGGAGCCTTCTCCTCTCCAGGTGAGCACCCCCAGCTCTCCCAGCCTGGCTCCAGAGGGGCTTCAGCCCTGGAGCAGCTTCGAGCTCCCCAGAAAGCAGAGCTGCCCTCTGGGTGCTCACACCAGGCAGAAATTTCCTGTTAAAACAGCATTTTAACAGAGAACAAGGTGATAACTCCAGACACTGACTGCAGAGGCATCTGCTGAGCTCAGGAACTTTGGACTTTCTATGGAAGAAATAAAAATATGGGCATTTTAAGCCAAAAGCCTAAGGGAATATCACTTTCCCAGAGGGACAGCTCTGCAGGGATGACATCCAGGGCAAGGATATGAGATCTCAGGATCCCCTGACCTTCTCCAGTGCTTTTCTTCTTGGGACAATGAGGTAACTATGCCTCCTGGGTGAGCCATTATTCTCCCAGCAGCTGCTTCTCCAGGGCAGCCCAACCTGCCCCTGTCCTGGCACATCTCCAGGGATGTGGCTTCTTCCAGCTCTCCCTGCAATTGGGCTCAAATTAAAACACCAGGGGCACAAAGCAGAGGCTTGGTGGGAAGGATGACCAGATGGACCACGTGGCTGTGCCTGGATTTTCCAGGGCATCTTGTCATCCTGTCAGCTCTTCGGGGATATCTGAATCCACCCTTCCCCCTTTGGACAAAGCCCTTTCCCTGCAGACTCAGCTGGTGGTGACTTTGAACAGGGGCCAGGGAAGCAGCCTGAGCACTCCAGAGTGATGGGCCCATGTCCTCCAGCACTTCTCCTGCCACCTCCTGAAGAGCAGGAGCTCTCTGCAGTTCACTGAGTCTCTTGCTAAACATCTTTGACATTTGATTTGAGGAATAAAGGTCAGGCTCCTCCGAGAATGGTAATGTGAGTTTAGTGAACAAAACCTGCCCGAGTCTGTACTGCTGCACTCATTTTTTGAGGGTGGTGGAGGCTGGGGAGCTGTGCTGCCCTGATCCTGAGAGCTGTGCTGCCCTGATCCTGAGAGCTGTGCTGCCCTGATCCTGGGAGCTGTGCTGCCCTGATCCTGAGAGCTGTGCTGCCCTGATCCTGNTGCTGCCTGATCCCGGGGGGCTCTGCTGCCCTGATCCTGGGGAGCTGTGCTGCCCTGATCCTGGGAGCTGTGCTGCCTGATCCCGGGGGGCTCTGCTGCCCTGATCCTGGGGAGCTGTGCTGCCCTGATCCTGGGAGCTGTGCTGCCCTGATCCCGGGGGGCTCTGCTGCCTGATCCTGGCACATTCTCAGGCAGGGAGCACTCCTCTGGCTGGTGGGGACAGAACTGAGGTGTGACAGAGTGACACAGGGCCTGGCTCAGCTCCTGCAGCTCCTGCTGTGGAGGGGAGCAGGTTCCCTTTGCACCTTCATTAAGGTTTACTCCTCTTCCTGAGTGATCCAGAGGAACTTTTTCCTGGAGCTCATGCCACAGCCATCAGCAGCCTGTGGACAGTGGAGCAGGAGGGCACAGCCCAGCCCTGGCTACCTGGCCCCTCCTGCCCAAGCAGGGCTCAGTTTCCATGGCAGCATCCCTGACTGCTCCTGTCTTTCATGTCAGGGGTACCTCAGTCCTGCAAGATGCTCTTGCACCCCAGTTTCTTGTGTAATATGGGACCATTCAGCTCTGAAGGTTTTTTTTTTTTCCGTATCATACAAAGTTTAAAAAAATATTTCAAAGACATATCCAAACAAAATACTCTAGCATTTCCAAAATGAGAAATGCAGTTAAATTTGTCCACTTTTTGTCAAATTCAGCACAAATTCCAGGACTGTCTCGCCTCTTTTCAGACCCTTTTCCCCTCTTAGCTGGGAGTGCTTTGTCAGCTCTGCTGATCCCCTTCCCCATGTGTATCCATCTCCTGTCCCATTCCTGGAGCTGCTGTGGTTTGTCTCCCTCTCCTATGGACACAAGCCTTGCTTTTGTGTTCAATAAAGTGCATCCCACTGCAATTTCATGCTTTTACACTCACAGCACACCCAGAGAACACAGCTCTTCTCACATGAAAAACCACAAATACCTGTGAAGCCATGACAAGTTCCATATTTGCAATGCAATAATCTCATTTATGGATGTGAATGTTCTCTGGCCACAAAATCCTTAAACTTTCAATACCTCTTGAAATGAAACAATTTCTGTTGAGCTAATTTAGGAGCCATCACAACTCTCAGCTTTCCAAAGCTGGAAATCACTGCTGATACATATTCCCTCCTCTGCTTTGCTTTCTTAAATAAGGGTAAGTTCTTCTGTGTTTACATCTGCAAGACAGCAGTCAGTCAGCTCTTTGTGGCCTGAGCATTCAGTTTTCTTCTCTTTATTTGTGGGATTACATTTAGAACTGTACTCTGGAAGTACCCTGACACTCAAAGTCAAGTGCTTCCCATGCTGAAAGCACCAAAATTAAGGCTGTGCTCAGCTCCAGCCTCTTGAGCAGGATCATTACAATGCAGTATTTAATTACAATGATCATATACTGTTTTTTCCACAGAATCCCTAACTCATTCCATGCCTGGGTAGTCATTCAATATTTTCCTTAATCCTCCCCATCCAATGTGTGCCGCAGGCTTTATTTGTTGTGCACCATCCAAAGCCTCTGTTGACTACAGAATTATTTATTTCCTCTGGGGGTTCCTCTCTCTTTCATCAGGGCTCTGGATGCTTCTCAAGTGTGAACAAATTTATTTCCACTAAGCACCTGTGAAACAGCCTTGCACTCTTTTCCTCGAGAGCTGAGGCAGAGAGAGGAGCACCAGAGTGTGAGAACCTGGGTTTGGATGCTCTCATCCCATCCCACGCCATTCCTGGAGCTTGATTTTCCATGGAGTTTGCATTTCTTTACATTTCTTTACATTCCTCCTGTTCTAAGCACAGCTCCTGTTGGCTTCACTTCCAAGAGCTCAGCACTCCCGCAGACCTGACCCCAGGAGCTCCCACTGGGACCTGGCAAGGAGAAAGGCATAATTAAGCTCAGCTCTGAATTCTGGTGAAATGCAAAAGTGGGAAGGAGCCCACATGAGAGTGAACTTTTTTCTCATGCAATCCCTCACTTTGTTCCATAAAGGTTTCAGATCTTCCCAGAGAATGAGGGATCCTGGTTGGTTACACAGGCCCTGGAGCGAGGCCAGCCCATGCACTGCACAGAGCCTGTAGGAGGACATGGCATCAGTGTGCAACTAGCACCAGTGAAAACCCCACAGCATCCCTTGCTCTATCCTCTCACCATCCTGCTGTCATCCCCTCTCCACCTTCAGATACTTCCTCATCCCCCTTGGGAATGGCTTTGTCCTCGTGCCAATTCCTGTGCACCTCTCCCACCAGACCTCTCAGTCCAAAGCCAATCCTTCCCTCACACACAGGAGCAATTTCCTGGCCTGGAGAGTCTCCTCCAGCTGTGGCTCTCAGCTGGAGCAGGGCTTTGGCACCATGGATAATTTTTATCCTGATAGAGATAAGGAAAACATGGGATGTGGGAACTGGCTTCACATTGCTCCTCTTTGGCTCCTTCCTCTGGGGACAGGGGGTCCAGCCTTGGATCAGAGGTCTCACATCACACCAGAGACCTACAGGACAGCAGCAGCATCTGTCTCCAAAGAGCACTTGAGTGTCCCAGACCCCTGCTCTGCCCAAGCAGAGACTGAGCAGCTCTGTGCAGCACACAGATCAGGAATGAGCTCAAGACCTCAAGGAAAAGGCCAAAAGATGCTGCTAGAGCCCATGGATGGTGTGCAGTGACACAGCCCTGGCTGTCCTTGTGACACCTGTGATCCCAAAGCTGCCATCATGGAGGAGATTTGATCCCATCCCCATGTTGTGGGGAAACCCTCCCAGCTCTGCCCTAGCTCCTGCTTTTCCCAGCAGGGTTCACTGTGCTCTTTCCGTACTCTGGAGCACCCAGCCCTGGTCATATGTGGTGCTGGAGCAGCTGGGATAACAGCACTGTGCTGTCCAGCACTGGCCATCCAGCTGAGGGAGGGCTAAAGCAGTTACTGAAACCACTCAATTTAACCCAGGAGGCTCCATCACCACGGCATGGAGCATTTCCTGTTTCTATTTCCAAGCCACTAACAGTCCTTGGCACCTGTAGAAGTTTGTATTGCCAAGGCTCAGGGTTTTGGGAAGAAACCAGAAAGATATTTGAGAGCTCTGCACTGAAAGCCTGCAGTGTGCCATGGGGTGGGTACTGTGTGGGGCTGGGGCTGTGCTCAGGGAGCTGACATTCACCCCACAGACAGGAGCAGCAGCTGCTTTCCTACCCTGCCATGCACGGATCCTGCTCTTCCCCAGGGGATGGGAGATGGGATCCCCAGGGGATGGGATCCCCAGGCAATGGGAGATGGGATCTCCAGGGGATGGGATCCCCAGAGGATGGGAGATGGGATCTCCAGGGGATGGGATCCCCAGGGGATGGGATCTCCAGTGGATGGGATCTCCAGAGACAGGTGAGCACCTGTCTGTCCCTGTCCCTGTCATTGAAGAAGCCTGAATCTGCTTCTCTGTTTGTTCAGAAAGGTTTCCTGCTCACCTTCCCGAACTCGCAGACAACTGCTCTGACATATTTTCCCTGTCAATGCAAAGACAACACAGTCTGTTGAAACAGCTGCCTGAGCCTGCCAGGTTCCTGGTATTACAGAGCCATTTCCAAGACAGGGCAGGGCAGTTGTGAATCCTTCATGGTCCAGACAAGACCTGCAGCTTGCCCCTGGAGAAGCACAGCATGTTCCCACTTCCAAAGCTCTCACTGAGCTAATTCTCTGCAGACAATGTGGATGAACCCCTGGTATGGCAGTGAACCTGCTGCTTTTCCAAGGGGGTACCAGGGCTGCACTGCTCTGTGCTCACACTGGTTTCACCTTCCCTGGCTTTTCTGGACACAACCCCAAGCCAATGAATGACCAGCTCCTGGTGCCAAGCCAGGCCAGAGCAGGACCAGCAGGGACTCGGAGCCATGTGCAACAGGCACTGCAGGGGCTGCACACCCCTCACATGACAATGCAGCTCCTGCAGCAGAGGCTGTGGCTGCACTGCAGGAGCTGCACTGTGCTGGCCACAGCTCCCCTGCTGCTGTGCCTGCCCTGTCCACATCTCCAATATCTCGGTCAGGAGGCTTTTCACTGAAGCCTTGTGGTGGAAAAGAGAAGCTTTGGGTTGACCTAATTGAAACCTTCCAGTACCTGAAGGGAGCCTACAAGGAGGATGGAGACTTTATTGGAGGGACAGGACACAGGGAATGGCTTCCCACTGCCAGAGGGAAGGAGAGATGGATGGGAGATTGGGAATTAGGAATTGTTCTCTGGCAGGGTGGGCAGGCCCTGGCCCAGGGTGCCCAGAGCAGCTGTGGCTGCCCCTGGATCCCTGGCAGTGCCCAAGGCCAGGCTGGACAGGGCTTGGAGCAGCCTGGGACAGTGGAAGGTGTCCCTGCCCATGGCAGGGGGTAGAATGAGATATGTTTTCAGGTCTCTTCCAACCCAAACCAGTCTGGAATTCCATTTTATGAGTGTCACAAAAAACAACCCCTGATGCTCACTGTGCGGTGTCACAACTTGTACCCAACTTTCTCTGGAGGCCAGGAGGCTCAGGGGGGATCTCAGTGCCCTCTGCAACTCCCTGGAAGGTGCTTGTAGTGAGATGGGGCTCTTCTGCCATGTCTCAAGTGAAAGGATGAGAGGAGGTGGCCTTAAATTGCACCAGGGGAAGTTCAGATTAGATTTAAGAAAACATTTTTTCCCTGACAGAGTGGTCATGTACTGGAACAAGTTGCCCAGGGTGGTGGTGGAGTCACCATCTCTGGAAGTGTTCAAGAGATGTCTGGATGTGGCACCTGGGTCTGTGGCTAGGGGTGATTATGGTGGGGCTTGGGTGGTGGTTGGATGAGGTGATTTTGAAGGTCTCTTCAAACCTCAATGGTTCTGTGATTCTGTGCTTCAAACAAACCATNGTCAGGAAGGTATCTGAGCCCCTGAATCATAACCAAAGCATTGGGTGGGATTAGTTGCTCCAATGTAGTTCTGGCCATCAAGACATCTTCACCTGAGCAGGTGTCAGGGTGCCCTGGAAGCCAAGGCAGGGATGTGGGCCTGGAGCAAACCCAGCTGCTTCTGGAAGCACCAACTGGCCCAGGAGCCTGAGCAGAGAGCTCAGCCTCAGGCTTTGGCAAGACATATGTGCATCACGTGAGAATAGTTCATTTCTGGGGCTTGGGAGAGGATGATCCCTGGTTTTGTGCAGTTCATGCAGGATGCTCTGCATTGCATGGCAGAGGCAGCCTGGGATCTTGGAATCACAGAATCCCAGACTGGTTTGTGTTGGAAGGGACCTTAAAGCTCATCCCGTCCCACCCCCTGCCATGGCAGGGACACCTTCCACTATTCCAGAGTGCTCCAAGCCCTGTCCAGCCTGGCCTTGGGCACTGCCAGGGATCCAGGGGCAGCCACAGCTGCTCTGGGCACCCTGTGCCAGGGCCTGCCCACCCTGCCAGGGAACAATTCCTTCCCAATATCTAATTCAAACCCACCCTCCTTCAGCTTAAAGCCATTCTCCCCTTATCCAATCACTACATGGCTTTGTGAAAATCCCTCTGCACCCTTCTCGTGAGCCCTCTTTAGGAGCTGGAATGTTGCTGCTGTCTCCAGGTTCTGTTCCACTTTGGGCACAGGGAGGCTGCTGAGGAGTCTTGCAGGACTGGCTGATTGCCAAGGCCAGCTACAGGCACAGGGAAAAGAAATATTGAGCTTTCGAAACCCTTGATAAATTACAAGGAAGAATAAAACAATGCTAGCAAATGTTTAGTAGCCAAAGCCTGCCCAGGCTGTTTGCCCATTAGAGGAGATGTGTTGGCCCTGCTTGCTGATGGACTGGTTTGATAATGCTGGAATTAGTTAAATGCTACTAATAGAGAAAGGAAACAGCACAGAAGGGGCTTCAGAACCAGCACACCATGGTCACCAAAGTGTCACAGGGCAGCATCTGGCAAAGCATCCTCCTGAGGGACCAGCCATGTTCCTGGGCCAAGTGTAATGTGAAGGCTGTTGGTGTCACATGGAGGCTGCAGTGACAGGTCAGAGCTGGACCCTGACCCAGGCTGGACCCTGGCCAGGCTGGACCCTGACCAGGCTGGACCTGCCCTCTGGGATGGCAGCACTGCAGGGGTGGCACTGCAGCCCCACAAGACAGCTCTCAAAGCACCCAGCAAAACGATGTCTGGTGTTGGTGGTGTGTGCTCCCCACTCGGCTTTTAGGATGTCACAGAATCACGGGATCACAGGGTTGGGAGGGAACTTCAAGATCACCAAGTCCAAGCATCAACCCAGAACTACCACAGTCACTCCCAAACCACGTTCCCAGGAGCTACATTCCAACACCTCTTGAACACTTCCAAAGATGGTGACTCCACCACCTCCCTGAGTGACTTATTCCAATTCCCTATATCAAACTGAACCTCCCTTGGTTCAACTTAAGGCCATTTCCTCTCACCCTTCCACCTGAAACATGTCAGAAGAGACTGATCCCAGCAGAGGATGGTTCCCAAACCCCCTGGTATCTTGGCATGTTAAAACAACCTGATAATGATGACTTGTAACACCCTGATTATGATGATACGAATCTGGGAACCACATGGAGAACATCAACGTGTGTGAGATGCTGTACATCAGTCCAGAGCAGCACTGCTCCCTGATGACCTGGAGCAGGGATGCACTCCTGCTGCTTGGACTCTGCACTGCTATTCCCAGCCATGCTCTTTCTCACGAAGTTGGGTAGTCAAGGTGGAGAATTTATGACCTATAGCCCATAAAGAATCTGGACAAAATGGGTGTGGGAAGCTGGGACAACCTAAGCAGTGATCCTCAGGATAAGAAATGGGAGCAAAAATTGACTTTTCAGGCTTTTCCTCCTTCCCCCAAATTGCCAGGAGCTTATTTTGGAAGTGGCCAGCTGCAGCTGTCAGATGTCTGCTTGAGGCAGGGAGTGCTAAATAAGGGATGGGAACCATCTCCAGAAGTGTGGGAAGTTACTCAGAATTAACTGTTTGCTGCAGAGAGCCCCCAGGACCCTGAGAACACCCCTGGCCCCTGAGCCATTCACTCACACGATGCTGAGGGAATCTTCCAGGAAGCTTCCCAGGAAGAGGTCAGGAGCTCCCCCTCCACAGCCTGCACACCTTGGCTGACTCTCTTGTGGGCTGGTCGAGTGTCCCCGTGGTGCCCAACTCCACCCAAGTGATGCTCCTGCAGGTGGGACTGCAGGCTGGCTGCCCAGGTGGGCAGAGCTCCTGCACCCTGCTGTGCTCCCTGCTTTAGTGGGGCTGCACCCACAGCTCCCAGGATTTGTCACTAGTGGGGTTCTGTGGTTACATCACTCTTTTTGTGTTCTGTGGCTGGTTTTCCTCTTTTTAAACATTGTATAACTGAAGGACTGACGATGCCAAGAGCATTGCTGGTGGGTGAAGGAGACAGCAGGAATTGTGCAAGGCAGCGAGGTGGCATCATCAGGTGAAACTCACCCACGGCAGAGCCTGCTCGGAGCCCTACGCTCCCAGCACGGTGACAAGGTGACACACGTGCCCACAGCCCACTCCCCATGCCAGCTCTGCCCACGGGAGCACAGCTCCCTCAGCCCTGCACAGCCCCTGCCAAGGGGAGCTGCCACTGCCACGGGATTGCCCAGGAGATCTCAGCAAACAACCAGCGAGTGGAAGGCAGAGCTGGGCAGGGCCGTGCAGCGTCTCCATGTGCAGTGTGGGCCCTGCCCGCCCCCGCGCTCCTCACGGGCTGCAGTCCAAGGCAGGGGAGGGCTGGGGAATGAATCACTGCTGCTCCGGGGGTGTGCCTGGGCACGTGGCAGCGGCACCCAGGGCTGTCCCACCCGGCTGGGGCAGAGGCTCAGGGGGTTGCTGTCCCACACCCTGTGATTTAACACACGTCCTGCTGTTCACCCCTGGGAGCTGCCGAAGCCGGGGCTTTGTGCTGCTGAGGGACCACTGAGCATCAGAGATGCTGCCAGACCTGCCCAGGGCTTTGGTTTTGGTCCAGGACACCAACAGGGAGCACTGTGAGGACAGGCTGGGCTCGGGGACTTCGGGAATGTGTGCACGGCAGGGAATGACTTGGAGAGCATTCAGAGGTGTGAGTGGCATTTAGGAATAAAACAATTACTGGATTAAAACAATCAAGGAAATGGGCTGAAATGAGCTTTAAAAAGCTGAAGTGTTGGTAAATTCCCTGCAGAGCTGGAGGGTGGTGGTACCTCCTTTCGTGCTCTAAGCCTCCACTAAGCACAGAATGGGCAGAGGATTTTTTTGTCCTGCTGGCCACCAAGTGCTGAAGAATTCCCCTCTTCTCTTGCAATAGTGGCCAGGCTGAGTCTGCAGTAAACCAGACAAACATGAGATTGAAATGGTCTTTAGAAGCACCTGGATCCCCAACAGCTCTGTCAGAGTGGGTTTAGCAGCTCAGAGAGAAGTGTTGTGGAGTGAAGCTGATTGCAGAGTTTAACTCCTGTGGCGTTTGGGGTTTCCCCAAAGCTTCCCCCAGTCCCAGCTCCAGCCCAGGACAGTGTCCTGCTTTGGATTGCAAAGAAAATCAGCACAGCATCCCCAGAGAGCTGCATGTCCACCTGCTGCAGGGATGCAGGGCGAGCAGAGGGACACCTCTGGACATCTGTGCCCAGGTGAGGCCTTTGGAAAGTGTCCTGTCCTCAGGGCAAGCCCAGCAAAGCCTCTTTAGGGTGTGGTGGGAGGGCTGAGGGACATGCCAGCAGACATGCATCATATCCTGAGTGTTTGTCCAGGGTTTGTCCTGTCCTAGGAGGGGACACGGACAGGGCTGCCTGCTCTGCTCCCTGGAGCACCCCCCCCCCACCCTGGGGACAGCCCTGGCACTGAGGGGCTTGTCACCAAGACACCAAGACAGTGCCAGTGGGGACTGCCTGCACGTGAGAAATGTCCTGGACAAACGGCCAGGAGAGGGCAAAGGGAGCAGGTATGGAGCACTGGGGCTGCCAGCAGCCCTGGGAAGGACAGTGAGGAGAGGAGGAAAGGAAGGGGAGCTGGGTCACTGCAGGAGCTGAAGAGGGACAGGGAGCGAGTCAGGAGGAGACCATTTGTGATGCTGGCATGGTAGGGATGCGAAGGGGGTGGTGGGGAGATGACTCAAGAGATGTGGGAGGTGGGAGGGCTGAGATAAAGTCAGTTTGTGACCCATCTGGCTCACAGAAAGGGGCAGAGATTGATTTCTCCTGAGGGGTTCTCGCTGAAACTTGCTTAGCACTGACTGAAACCCCCACTTCAAAATGCAGGAGATAAATTTTCCTTCCTTAGCTCTTGAGAGTGAAGCAAACCCTCCAGTGATGGATGGTGCTTGCTGTGCCTGTTTGCTGGTTTCTACATTGCCTATCCCAAGTCCTGGCTGGGGCACCACCAAGATGGGAATTTTTGACTGTGCCAGCTCCTTCATGTAGGCAAGGGTGGAGGCTTTGGGAGCAGAGCTTCAGAGATGGGGGCAGGGGTGAAGAGCAAGGCTGGCAGAGAGCCTGTAGCTCCACAAAGCATGGAAAAGCAGTAAAAAGAAATTAAGGGCTCAGTGGGGTTGGGTGCCCTGCAGAGGAGCCCCATGCAGGGCTGGGAGCACCTGCAAGGCACAGGAAGGTTTCACTGCTAAACACTCACTGGGTTTCCTTGGTTTGCAAACAATTCCTGTTCTTCCTGATGCAGGAATCCCCTTCTCTGCTCCAAACCAGCGTCTTCTGCCATCAGGTGGGCACTGAGGTGGCTCATCCCCCACATCCATCCAGCTCAATCCCCCTGGGGGGCAGGCCTGGGGGCAAAGACACTCTGGCTTGGCAGGGAGCACTCTGCAAACAGGAGGGTTGGGGGTCTGCCAGCACAGCCTGGTGCTCAGGGAGTACCCTGAGGGGGATGTGGGGTGCACTGGGCCATCCTGCAAAAGTTGTGACAAGTGCCAAGTGTCCCCATGGCTGCTCACATCCATTTTAATGGCTTTCTTAGTGCCTAGGATTCCCAAGGTGCATAAGCCAGTCAAGAATTTCCTGCCAAAACATCCTTCATTAGAAAAGTGCTGGCCGGGAACCAGAATGTGTCATAATAGTTTTAACAAATTAATGATAATGATTTAAAAAGTCCTCATAATCATGGTGCGTCTTGGGTCCAGGGTGGGACTCCTCATGCAGGCTCATCAGGACAGCTGTGCTGAAGAGAAACATTTTAAAATATGTGAGATCTTAGATCTGAGTGTCCCTTGCATCAGAGGCAGCTTTTTGAAGAATACCATCTGGAATTCCTATTGGGAAACTGCCTTGTTTTAAGGTTTTTGCTTTTTTATTAAATTTTTACTCTCAAAAACCTCCCGCAGGTCCCTTCTGCTTTTTGGAGTGATTCCCAAACAGCACTTTTGGGGTTTGCAGAGTCTTCTGGACAGTTCTTCCCCTGGGGAATCCCCATGTGCTGTTGGGGCTGTGCCAGGGTCCTGGCTCAGCTGGAGTGACACCCTCTGGGACAGAGACAGCAGGAAATACAGGCATGTGGAGCAGCTGAGTGTGAAAGTGTGCAAGGCAAGGCTGAGTTTTCATTTTCTAAAGTTTTCATTTTGAGGTATGGGATGGTTCTGGGATGGGTCAGTCCTTGCAGCCTCTTCCAGCTGCTGCTCCATTGGGGTTACAGACTGAGCTGGGGGACAGTGGTGCCTCTGCCCCAGGGGTGCCTCTGGCTGTCCCTGTGTTGTCATCTCCACCTGGATGAGAGCAGAAGATGCCTCAGTTTCCATTTCTTCTGCCATGTGGAAGGACTGCCGAGAACCATGGATGTGGGTTTTTGAAGCAGAGCAGGAAAGGATGGAGATTTGAATGGGAAAAATCCCTGGGGTGGGGTCATGCTTACACAATGGACAAATTCAGCTTTTCCCTTCAGTCTGTCCATAACTCTGTCTTCTGGGATCATCTTCGATGATCCTGGAGACCTTTTCCAGCTTTAACGGTTCTATGATTCAAGGGGAGTGAGAAATCTTTCAATTTTGCTCTCAGTTGAGGTGTAGCAGGAGATTTCCCCCATTTGGGATCCCTGGAGTCAAAGACCAGAAGGATTTTGTGAGACCTTCCCACCTTTCCCTGATGAGGAAACCTGTCATGGTTTGATACTGCCCAAATGCCAGACACCCATGGAAGTCATTCACTCACCTTCCTTCATTATAGCTGGGCAGAGGAAAAAAAATTAACAAAGGGCTCATGAGTTGAGATGAGGACTGGGAGAAAACACTCTGAGGGCAAAACAGGTTCAAATATAAAGGTATAAAACAAATTTATTATGAACAGAGTCAGAGGAGGATAATGAGAAGTAAAATAAGCCTTTAAAACACCTTTTTCCCCCCCAGCCCCTCCCTCTTTCCCACTGACAGTGCAGGGAGACAAGGCATGGGGGTTTTGGTCGGTTCATCACTCAAGATCTTCTGTTCACTCAGGGAGAGGAATCTTTGCTGTGCTGTGGGGTCCCTCCCACGGGAGACAGTTCTCTGTGAACTTCTCCAGCGTGGCTCTAATCTCACCAGCAGCAGTCTTGCCAAACTTGCTGCAAAGTGAGTCCCTCCCATGGGCAAAAAGTCTTCCCAAAACTGCTGTGGCGTGGGTCACTCATCCACAGGGTGCAGTCCTCTAAGGATGGGCTGCTCTAGCTTGGAAGCAAGGGCTCTCTCTCTGTCTGGGAGCAGGGGCCCTCACTCTCCGTTTGGGTCTCCCACGGGAGCATCCACCAGCATCCACCCGCTCTGGTGTGAGCACTTCTCCCACAGGCTGTGAGTGGATTTCTGCATCCCCCGAGACAGCCTGCTCCACCACAGTCCTCACCATGGCCTGCAGAGGAATCTCTGCTCCGGCACTTGGAGCACTTCCTCCCCCTCTTTTTCCACCGACCTTGGTGCCACCATGTTCTTTTCCCTCACGTGTCCTCACTTGCTCCTCTTCTCTGACTAGAACAAACCTGCTGCCCATAGGTACCATTGTCAACAAGTTCCACCAATTCAAAAATTCCTGCAGGATCCCGCAGCTCTGATGGGTCGATGCCGTCCAGGTTCCACCTCGGGGAATTGCTGCCACGTTCCCGCTGCCGTGGCCTGGGCAGGGGTGGCCCCGGCGCTGTTCGACGCCTCTGCTCGTGCAGGCGCTGGGAAGGAGGAGCCGCCGCCGCCCCGGCCCTGCTGCCCGCGGCACGGCTGGCACGGGGGCCAGGCAGGCGAGGCTCGCCGCGGGCTCTGCTGAGACGGCCCCAGTGACGGTGACACCCTGCCCGTGGCGCTGTTTTGATTTTCTTAGAAATGCCATCCCAGAGGCGTTACCAACCTCTCTAATTGGGCCAGCAGCACATCCCTCTTCAGAGCCATCAGAAGTTGGCTCTGTTGGACATGGTGGAAGCTTCCAGCAGCTTCTCACAGAAGCCACTTCTGTGATCCTCCCCCGCTGCCAAAAACCAGGCTGTGCCAAACCACCACAAGGAGACACTGCAGCTTGGGCTGGGCAGGACCTGCCCCAGGTGACACTGATGTGCCCTCTGCTCATGACAAACTCCTGGGCTGGTAGAGGCCCGTCACAGCTCCATCCAAGGGGTTTGGATTGGCTCTGGGTGCCTGCACATTCCATTGGATCATGTTCCCTTTGGGATGGACACCAAGGCCAACTTCTCAGCCCCAGGAAGTTGCTGCCAGGGCAGGCAGACACTCCCAGAAGCTTCTTCCAGAGGCCCCAAACCCCACTCCCCCCAGCTGCTTTTCTGGGACAGCAGTTCAGATACTGGTCCATCTGTTGTCGTGCAAACCCTCCCAGCCTCCGTCACACCAAGGCAGAGCTGACTGGAAACCCCCAAGCCACTGGAGGGATCCCTGGCATTGGGTGTGGCAGCTGTTGCAAATCCTGATTCTGAGTCCTGCTCTCCACATGGATTTGTTGTGTATCCTGAGGAGCCTGCCAATAACACCAATTTGTCAGAAATAAGTGATTTACTGCCACTCAAAGAATCACCATCCAAGGTAGTAGTAAAAGTGGCTTTAATATGAATTTGTAAAAGTTTGATTTAACAAAGTTCAGTGACAAGGTTCACCCTATTACTCCATGAGTGAAACGCACAGGAAAATTGAGTTAGAATCAAGCTGGAATGATTGACACGGCAGTTGAGCACCTGGCTGACTCCTAATCAGGTTGCATAACATTGGAAAAGGATGTGTGATCTTTGTACCCACAACTTCCTTTGCTCCTTCATACAAGTGAGAAAAGCCATGGCTGTCCATGTGTGATCTGTATTCCAAGCTCACGTGATGGAATCTCACCGGGACACTCCGTTCCTTTGTGGGTTTCCTAAAGGAGTTCTTGGCCCAGCTCAGGCTGTTTTCTCCTCCGGAGCCTGCCCCAAACTCTGCCGGTTGGGCTGAGGAGGCTGAGTGCACCCTCACATCTGTGCCAGAGCTCTCGGATTTACACAAGGACACTGGTTAAACCGGGATCCCTGTGGGGAAAGCTTCAGTAGGAAATTCTCCTCTGAGCTCTGAACCCTTCCCTGTCCAGCTCCATCTCTGGAGACCCAGGCTCTGCAGAGCATTATTCCTGCGAGGATGCAAATTCTCAGGTGTTTACCCTCATCCTCTGGCTCTGCTTTGATGCTTGTTCTGCTGCTGAGATTTAGAGCCCCTCTCTCCATCTCAGCAATCCGTGCTGGCTGCAGCTCCTCCCTGGCTGCTTCCCCCCTCAGCTCCTGTGTGCAGCTCACGTCCCTGGTTTAAATCTCCCTTTAAGCACACACCTGTTTTCTATTGCTGTTGCGGCAGGATTTTAACTGTGTATGTATTACATGTCTTTAAAATTTATGCAACTCATTTTTTTATGTGCACAGCTCCGCGATAAGCCGTGAAAGGTACACTATAAAAATGTGTAATTGCACTGTAATTTTTTTTTCCCCCCAACACATGGTGAAAACGTATTTTTTTTTCACGGGAAATATGTGCTGGGGGAAGGGAGGAAGAAGAGGGGGAAGGAGCTCCAATCGATTTGGCAGAGGCAGAGTGGAAGGCTATCCTGCTCTGCATTCAGCCGGGTGCTACAGGAGAGGGAGGTGGACGGCTCTTGGATCTGTGGAGCAGCTCCAGGAGCTGACACTCAAACCTGCTGAGCCCCTTGTTTGTGCCCTGCTGCTGGCAGAAAACCACTCACCCACCTTCCCCATGGAGCAGGCACAGACAAGCACTGGGTGCAGGGGTTAACTGGGACACAGAGCAGCAGCTCCACATGCTGCTGTTCCCCTGCCTGGAGAGTGCTGGGCTGGGGCCCTCCAGGCACACTCCAACCTGCCATGGAGCATGAAGTGTCTGCTGGAGGAGTATTTGTTGTTGTGGGCTGCAAGCTCCCTGTTCATCTCTCCTGACCAGTCCATGAAGTGTTCAGCTCCATCAGGAGGAGTCCGTGGTGGTGGGAAAGGCCATTCCGGGTGAGGATGCTGCTGCAGACAAGCATCAACAATTGTTCTCCCAGGCAACAAGGGAAAATGACCTCAAATTTTGTCAGGGAATGTTCAGGCTGGATATTAGAGAATATTTCTTCCCTGAAAGAGTGGCCAGGCATGGCACAAGGCTGCTCAGGGCAAAGGTGGAGTCACCATCCCTGCAGGTGTTTGTAAAAGGAGATGTGGCACTTCCCAGTATGGCTTAGTGGCCGTGGTGGGATCTGGTCAAAGGTTGGACTTAATGATCTTGGAGGTCTTTTCCAGCCTTAATGAATCCATGATTTTATGAGATTGGCAGGATCAGCCTGTCTGATCTTCATGGGAAAGCAGCGGAGCTCAGGGGGTCCCAGTGCAGGGTGGGCAGCACTCAGCACAGTAGGCAGGTCACATCCTTGTCCTGCTTTGGGACTGGGGGAACAAAATCTCCATAGCAGAATTGTACATTTCTCCAGTGAAGTGCAGCTCCAAGCAGAGCTGGGTGAACTGACATCTCTTCCTTCCTTGTGTGCCCCAAGCACAGAATTCCCTGGGGGCTGTCAGATCCATGGGCATCTTTCAGCAGGGGCAGAGGGAGGTCAATCATTAATGGCACATTTTGCTGACTGCTCGCAGCAGATGGTCCTGGCAATTTGCACTTCGCTGCCTGCTTTAATACATTGAATTACAAACCAAACATAACCCCTCTAAGCAAACAAATGCCAGCAGCCGAACAGCCGCTGAGGAAGGGCTGAAATGGCCCTGCAAGGGGCATCTGCTGGGCCTGTCTCAGCGAGGGACTTAAGCTCCCTGCTGCTGCTCCTCCACAGCACCAGGGCTGTGTGCTGGCTGGGCCAGTCTGGGCTCCCAGCTCAGGGAAAACTGAGCAGCTTTCCAGGGAATAACAACTTTTGGGAGGGAGACTGTCACTCACAGATGCTGCAGTCACAGAAGCTCCAGTGCTGGCATTTTAGGAGCTCTCCCTTTGTTTTTTTTCTCCTAAGGAATTTTCCCCCGTATGTGTAGCTAGAAGACAATAATGACTGGATGCTTCAGAGAGGCAAAAGAAGTTGTCACAGCCCGGGGAAGGGGTGCAGCTCGCTACTCTCTCTTTACCTGGGGTTTCTTGTGGACGGCAGAGATACCTGAGATTTCTGGACTGGGAAAACAGGCCCCTGACTCTCTTGCTTTCTTGGCTTTTGGAGGGGAAAGAGGCTGCCGTCGCTGTGGGAAGAATTTGCCACCACCACGGGGTTCAGTCTCCTGCTGTCTCCTACCGCGAGCGGAGCTCTGCTCGTAAGAGCGGCCGTTGCACTGGGACCTTATTATCACCCTTCCTCAGCAAACACAGGACACTTCACCATCTGCTGAGGTGCCTCAGGGAAAACCCCGGGATCCCTGAGCCCCTTCCCCCTCCAAGGGAGCCTCTCCGGGCCCAGTCTGGGAGCCGGTCTGCTGCTGCTCAGCCCCTGCTGTGCCTGCGCTACTGCTCCAGGGTTTTTGTGCAAGACTGTAACCCCACACTCCCTGCCTGCCAGGACATCCTGCAGCTCCTGCTACACCTGCCTCTTGCTTGCTATCCCGGGTGAGCTCATTCCTGCCATTTCAGCTTGTCACTTCCAAGGCCCCTGCTGGGGCACTGTGATCGGCTGCCCCTGGAGGTTTGTGGAGCAAGCCCTTTTTCCATCCCTTCCGCCGGCAGGGCCGCCATTACAGCATGAGCGAGATGACCGAACTGGCGCCACAGCGCCCCCTGCCGGCGCGGGGGAATCACAGCACCCGCCCTGCCCGGCCCGGAGCCACCAGCGCCCCTGCCGGCTGTGCCCGGAACTGCACCAAAGGGGAACTGGCCTGCGGCCGAGAGAAGCTGGGACTGAGTCTCTGGGTCTGGTTGTTGCTAATGCCACAGCTGTTGTTTGTTCGCCTTGGTATATGTACTCGTAAAGAGCTGCTATTCCTTCTCCCATATCTTTGCCTGAAAGCCCCTTAATTTCAAAGTTAAAATAATTCTGAGGGTAGCGGGTGATAGTCTCCATTCCAAGGGCTGTTCCTGCCTTCCTTGGCAGGCACCTGTCTTTCCAACCAAGACCTCCAGATATGCCAGAAGATGGATGACGAACCTGTTGACCCTTCAGGGATTCTGCTGTGCTCTCTGATCCCAGGGATGATCCCAGCTGGGAGCTCACCCACCCTACACAGTCCCCCTATTACCCCATCTGTTTAGGCAGGTAAAAGATGAGAGTCATCAAAGGGACCTGCTGAGCATCCATCCCCGTGGTTATCACCTCCCAAGGCCTGCCTGAAGGGGGCTGCTCTTGTGACCCCTGCCCACCCCTGGCCCCAGAGCTGGGCTGCATCACTTCCCCAGTGTGTCCCAGTGTGCCTTGGACACTTCCAGGGATCCAGGGACAGCCACAGTTTCTCTGGGAAAACTGCCAGGGGTCCCCACCCTCACAGGGAAAAAATTCCTCCCAATATCCAAACTATAACTATTATCTTTCTTTTAAAGCCATTCCCCATTGTCCTATCACTAGTGCTATCGTTTCTGCATGCAGAACACCACAGACATCTCCCCTTCTTTTGTCCAAACTAACTCACACAACCCAATCAGCAGCTTTTTTTCTGCCCCACTGTTCCCCTAAGCCATCCTCACATTTCACAGGAGCTGTACAGTGAACAGAAAAACTCCTCATGCCTTTCCAGGAAGATTTCCTTGATGATGTGCATCCCTTGAGAGAGGCTGTAAAAACTTCTGAAGAGGCAAGGCCAGCCTGGAGACAGAGATGTTTTATTTTCTCCCTGCTCCAGACCCTAGCAGGGACTTCCCTGCTTCTCACTCGTGTTTCACTCTCTGCTGTAAAACCTCCACTAGCAAGATGCAGCTTGAGAGGGATGGTCCCTGTATGGTTTGTACCTACAATAAATGAGCTGTGTCTTCCCTATTTGTGGAATAAACACAACCAAACAAACAACTTCTGGAAGCAGGAATTTCCCCCAAGTAATTGCAGCAATATGGTGAGCAATAACATGCCTCAGTTAAAGAAAAAAAAAAAAAAGGCAACCAACCTTGAAGCCATTAGTCAATTTTAGCTGCATGAAATTTTGGTCATACAGCTCTTCACTGCTGGTAATAGAGCTGTGATTGCCTGCTACTGTCTCCATGTGCAGCAGATTGCTTCTTCAGGAAGAGGTGTAATGGACATTTTAATATCTATTGTGTGGCACAGGCAAATAACTTGCAGAGGTTGGAACTGTCCTGACAGCTGTGATCAACAACAAAAGGCAGTGCTTGCCCCGACCAAATATCTGCACTGCTGCTGTAACATCTCTGCCATGTTAATACTCCTCTCCTGATTTCTCATCAGATCCAGGCTGCACCCTGGGACATGGTGGTCGCACACCAACAGGCAATTCCTGCTTGTTTTCACACTGGAACCTGAACCCTCTCATAAAATGCAAAGGAAAAAAATCCTCTGGGACTGGCCACAGCCATGGCATATGCAAGTCAGGGCTGGCTCCGTGTGGAAAGCAGCTGGAATGCGGTGTGGGGAAAGCTTCAGGCACTGGCATCCAGGCCTGCCTTCCAGTGCTTAGAGGGGCTGACAGGAAAGGTGGAGAGGGACTATTTACAGGACCATGGAGGGACAGAACAAGGGGGAATGGCTTCAAACTGGAAGGGAAGAGGTTTGGATTGGATATTGGGAAGGAATTGTTCCCTGTTTGGGTGGGCAGGCCCTGGCACAGGGTGCCCAGAGCAGCTGTGGCTGCCCCTGGATCCCTGGCAGTGCCCAAGGCCAGGCTGGACACTGGGGCTTGGAGCAGCCTGGGACAGTGGAAGGTGTCCCTGCCCATGGCAGGGGGTGGGATGGGATGAGCTTTAAGGTCCCTTCCCACCCAAACCATTGCATGATTCTGTGATTCTGGTCTCTGAAATTTCTCATAATTCCTGTCTTGTCTCACTCTTTAAGAAAATACTATGGCACTCATTATCCTCTGCTGGAAATATTGCAGCCTTCACTGGACACCTGTCCTCCAAAAATGCCTCATTCATTGTAACTGAGCTCTTTCCAGTACAAAATGCATCCTGTCACCTGAGATGTTTGTTATGCAAGGCTCCCTGTGGCAGTGGGGCTGTGCTGGGGCTGCCTGGGCACCACCTGGGCCACCCCATTTACAACACGACTGACATGGGAACAGGCACGGGAGCAGGGAATGCTCTCATCCAGCCATGTGAACAGGGCTCCTCTGGGAAATGTCACCTCTGCTATTTGAGGCTTTTTTCTGGATCACTGCATTATTCTCACGCCTGCCACCACATTTTATAAATCACGTAAGAGGAGTTTCTTACACAAACGTCCCCCTGTACTTCTAACTTTGCATTTCCAGATCACCCCTGGCATTCTGTACACATGAGACAGGACACACCTCCAGGGTGGCACAGAAGATGGGAACGGGGGTGCATGGCCTCTGCAGCCACCCTGCCCTGCCCAGGAAGGCTGTCACTTGGGGTCCCTTGTCACCGTGCATTGGGGACAGTGAAAATGAAGGTGACATGGCTCCATGCATTTCAGAAGGCATAGAAGCAAGATTTGTTAGAAACTACACACTTTTTATAGACAGAATCGCTCAGCTAAGACATGATTGGTCTTCAGCAATACCTCACACACCATTGGTTAATTAGGAACAACAACTTCTTGTAAACATCTCACCATAAACATCACGTTTCACACGCAGCATGTTCTCAAACAGGTGCAGAGAATGAGACAAGAATTGTTTTAATTCTTTCTCTGAGCTTTCTCACACCTTCCCCAGGATGATGCCTGGAAAAGCTATCTGCTTCTCTCTGTGACCAGAGAGCCAGCACACCACAGTCACTCTCGTGGTGTGTCTCTGAGGACAATGGTGATGCTGAGCCAGCCCCTCCTGTCCCCCCTGGCCGTGCTGGCCAGCAGGGACAGACCAGAGCAGGGCTGGGCACACAGGTGCCAGGGTTCTGCTTGTACCAGTCCCTTGCTGGTGCATGTGTCTGATGGCCCCATCCTGCTGGAGCTTGTGTCACCCTGGGTCACCATCCATCCCTGTCTGGGCCAGTTCTGTTTCCTTTAGGAGGAAGCTCCAGCAAGACTTGTGAAGCTCAGCCAGATCTGCTCCTGCCCAGGTCCATCTCTGTCAGAAATTTACTCCTATGGAGCACAAACCTCTGCTGGGGGTCCTGCCCCAGTCTTCAGCCACTCCTCTGGAGCTGCCAGGGCAGCCTCTCCTGCTCTCTGCACTGCCAGTGCCACTGCAGGAGGTGGGGGTGAGGAACCCCACACTCACAGTTCCTCTCCATTGGCCCTGCACAATGAGACAGCCACGGGCTCTTCACTGCCACGGCCGGCCCTCTGAGACGCTCCAGATTTTGAGGCAGAGCTTTTCATAGCTGGAAGAGAATCTCTCTGGGAACTTTAGGGTGATGAGAACTGATTAGTGTGCGATTACTAATTAGGGTTAGGAGACAAGTAACCGTTCAGCAGCACTGAGGAGAACTTTGTACACTGTGCTGGAGCTCAGCTCCTGNGGAGGTGTAGATGCCAGGCCACAGACTCCATGGGGTGCCTGGGGCTCTGTAGGATGTGTTAGGCTTGCTGCAGATGTTCACTCATCATGGCAAAGCTTGTGCCATGATGCTCTATTGCCTTATCCCTCCTCAGTCCAACAGGCACATTCCCAAGAGAATCCACTACAAATTCTCTAATTCACCACTCAGATGCTTCAAACCAAAAGGGAATAAGTTTAGATCAGATATTGGGGAGGAATTGTTCCCTGGGAGGGTGGGCAGGCCCTGGCACAGGGTGCCCAGAGCAGCTGTGGCTGCCCCTGGATCCCTGGCAGTGCCCAAGGCCAGGCTGGACAGAGCTTGTAGCACTCTGGGATAATGGAAGGTGTCCCTGCCATGGCAGAGGGTGGCACTGGATGGGCTTTAAGGTCCCTTCCAACTCAAACCCTCCTGGGATTCTGCAGTTCTATGAATGCTCTGTTTCCTCGTAGGATTTGGGGCTGGGAATAACATTTGTGGCCCACCTCTGTCTCAGGCAAGATCAGCTCCACTTGGGCCATTCCTAACAGGCCTTTTCCTGCTGTGGTCTTAAAACTGATCAGGGAAACGGCTGCTCTGACCTTTCCAAACACTCTGTGTTCATTCCTTGCCTTCCAGACAGCTGGATTTTCCTGCCGTCTGACCTGCAAAGGTACTTTTAACCCCATGTCTTCTGGTCCCATCTGTTGTGGGGAACTTTGCTTTCCTTTCCTTCACAAAGATTTCTTCATTTCCTCCTTGGTGTGTGTTCTGTGCTGCCTAAACCCTCCAGTCTTGCCTGTTGGAACCAGTTTCCCTGATCTCAGGCCATTCTTCCCACTCTCTTTTGAGCACCCTCCATATCACCCTTTGCTTTCTCTAAACAGGGAAAATTTATTCCAGCTGCTGCCTTAGCAGTGGAGAGCAGGAGGAAGAGTGTATTTCTTTACAAGTGATATCCCTGACATGACCCCATGATGAAATGGGCTTTTTTCTTTGGCTCTGCTTTGTCCTGTTGATTCATTTTCTCCCAGAGAGACCTCCAAGCAACCTTCCTGTCAGCAGCAGATCCCTCACTCTTCTTCCTCACCACATCCGGGTTTTTTTGTAAACCAAATTTTCCTTAATTCATGGAGAGATTTGGAATTTGAATCCTGTCCTTCCGCCTACACATGATATCTCAAACCTTGGTACTGCCTAGTAAATGAAATAAGCCTGCTATTTCCTCCATCATTTGGGTCATTAATGAGAACATGTAACAGTGCTGGAGTCAGGAGAGACCCCCAAGGAACTCTTTCCTTTCCTGGAATTAATGAAACTTTTAATTAGAAACGCTGGCCAGGGTGGAAAGTTTCCAACTTCCTGGTGGTTTGAGAAACAGGAGGCCCTTTTTTAGCCATTTCTCAAACCCATGGAGTTCATCCTGAGGGTGGCTGAATGATGGATTGATGGTGAGGAGGAAGGACCAGAGGCATTCTCCATGAACAAGGCACAGCTAATTTAAACCCCTGCATTAATTAAGCATTATCCCTGAAGAGACCTGGGCCCTGCCAGCTTTTTGGGCACTACCTGCAGATTTTGCATTAAACTGCCGTTCTTGAATTTTGGGTGTAAGGAGTATGTCTAGGATAGGGTTTTCCTTTATTCCTCCATTTTCCCTCCTTTTTTCCTACTTTTTTCCTCCTTGTTTTGTCCCCTTTTCTTTTCTTTTCTTTTCTTTTCTTTTCTTTTCTTTTCTTTTCTTTTCTTTTCTTTTCTTTTCTTTTCTTTTCTTTTCTTTTCTTTTCTTTTTTCTTTTTTCTTTCCTTTCCTTTCCTGGAATTTCCTGGAATTTCCTTTCCTTTCCTGGAATTTCCTTTCCTGGAATTTCCTTTCCTGGAATTTCCTGGAATTTCCTGGAATTTCCTTTCCTGGAATTGCCTTTCCTTTCCTGGAATTTCCTTTCCTGGAATTTCCTGGAATTTCCTGGAATTTCCTTTCCTGGAATTTCCTGGAATTTCCTTTCGTTTTTCCCTGACTGTTCCTGTGTTTTGGATACCATGTGCTCATGAAAGGTGGTGCTGTGCTTTTTTATGTCCATTGACACCAGTTTGAAAATACCTCTCTGCTTGACCCTGCCTGCAGGCCAGTGTCTGTTTAATCCCTAGTGCAGAGCTGCCCTCCTGCCTTCCCAGCAGCTTCTTCACCATTCTGTGTGCAGCACATTGCCCTTGGCTCAGGGTTTGGGAGGCATCTCCAGCCTCAGCTGGTGCACTAAGCTGGATACATTTATTTGGGAGTCTTTTTCAAAGGCCTTCATTCTCTGCAGTGGGTGCAGGAGCTCTGGCTGCTCTCACAGGGGAGGGGGAGCTCGGGCCACCCTGTGGGGAGTGATGACCACGGGGTGATGGAGAATCATCCTGCATTCTCCCTCTGGAGTCAGGGGATGTACCCTGCTCCAGGGACTCTGCCAGTCACCCTACGCTGGGGCAGAGCAGGAAGATCAACACCCTCACCACAAGCTCCAGCCTTTGGAAAGCTTTCCCTGACAGTCCCTGGAATTTGCTCTCGACTTTGTCCCCAGCACGGACAAGGACAGCAGAGAGCCTGCCTGGCTTAAGCCTGTGTCTCCTAGGAACAAACTAATTTTCCTGCAGTTTTTCTGAGATAAGGCAGCAACGTTGATTGTAATGAGGTGATGGTTCTCAGCATTAATCCTGTGAGAGCGTGTCACTGTCCAGGGCAAAAAACCCACTGAGCCTGGAAGAAAGGGTGCAGCCGCTGTCTGAGAGGAGCTGGCCCAGGTGATGCTGCTGACAAGGAAACATCGGGCTGGGGGCACTGGCAGGACGTGGCTTTTGTGGACCCTGTCAAGTCCTAATTGTACAAGTTAATTACTGAGTGTAGCCTTGCATAAGGTTAAAGCAGACAACAGGTGATGAACATCAGGGGTTCGTGCTGGGTCACAGCCATGCAGGTGTGTCTGCAAATGCACAGCAGCTCCTTGATGTAAATTATACAACACTGCACAGGCAATGAAATCTGAGTCACAGCCATAAGCACCGCGGGCATATGAATGGGCTTATCCATGGGAAAAATCCTATTGATGTGGGACAAGTGCCCAGGTCAACTTAGTGAAACAATTTAAAGGGGAAAGAGCGGAGTTTTCAGTGAATCCAGTCTAGGTGTGTATTTCCAGCAGTGAATTCCCAGTAATGCTGTGCACAGGTAACCTCTGGGACTCAGCAGTTGGTTGGGCACTTCCAAATGTTTGAGCAGCCAGCGGGCAGCAGGCACGGGGCACCTCCAGTCAGGGCCTGGGCCTCGACACATTCCCAGCCAAGGGCTGCTCTCAAAGGTGACGGTGGTTATGGTGTCCAGCTCTAAAGAGCTGAGTAGGGCTCTCAAACGCTGTGGCAGAGCTCCCAAGGGGGAAAAAGGTAGCACCAGAGCTTCATCCCCGAGCAGAAAGCAGCAGCCACCCCCCTCTGCATTTGGCCTGGAGGTAAGACCTGGCCTGGTCTCACCGGAGTCTCTGGGAGCTGAAACACCTCCTGGTCCCCAGTCCTGCCTGATGCCAGCTCCAGCTCCCTTCCCTCCCAGGACAGGAGAGCCATGGAATGTGATTTCGGATTTTTTCGGTGTGAAGTTTCAGAATATGAGATTTATTTTTTTTATGTCATACTGGTACACAGAAGGCAATGACAATGGGAATGGCCACGGGCAGGCCCAGCCCAGTCAGTACAGACATGCACCACAGGACAGACGAGCTTTGTCAGGCTGGGAGCTCTTGGTGCCACGCCCTGGAGCACCTTGAAATAATACACCCAGAGGGGCAGCCCCAGAGCAGGGAGCAGCAAAAGGAGGGAAGCTGAGCTCGGGAGAAGAGAACCAGTCTGCAGCCCAGCTCCAGCATAGATACAAAGACTCTCGTGCCCCACAGCAGGCTGTCACAGAACCATAAAACCCCACAATGGTTTGGGCTGGGAGTAACCTTTAGTTCCCATCCAGTGCCACCCCTGCCATGGGCAGGGACACCTTCCATTATCCCAGGGTGCCCCAATGTCCAACCTGGCCTTGGGCACTGTCAGAGATCCAGGGGCAGGGTGGCAGGGCCTGCCCACCCTCCCAGGGAGCAATTTCTGATCCAAACCCTCCTCTCTTGCCAGGACCCGAGGGTGCTCTGCTCACCCCTGCCCTCGGACTTTCAGGCTCATCCCTGCTGTTTGTGTCACATCGTTCCGCAGCCTGGCCCGTGCCCGGGGCTCCGCGGGACCCTCGGTGTGACAGCTCCGCTCCTCGGGAGCCCGGCCCGGCCCCGCGCTGCTCGGGGGGATGGCTGCCCGTTCCCCACAGCCCGGAGCAAACATCAGCGCTGCTCTGGAGCAGCAGGGGACACAAAGGACACAAAGGACACAAAGGACACAAAGGAAGGCAGGCGAGGGCTGGCTGATCCCGGCGCGCACCATGTCCTGCCGGGCGGGATCCGGAGCAGGCTCCAGCCTCTCCTCAGAGCATCACTGCCGGGTGCTCTGCTATCCCTCCTCTATCCCTACTAATTGGCTTCTCCCAGCCCTCTCCAGCCCCTTTCTTCCCAGTGCTCGTCACGGAATGGAAAGGCAAAGCTGACTGAAGCTGACAAGACTTCTTCTTGAAAAAAAAAAAGACAGAAAGCTTGTATTGGCTCCATCAAAGCCTTTTATTAAAGCCACATGGGGAAAGAGCTGCCCTGTCAGACAGCTTTTGCTATTGAGAAAACATGAAAGAAACCAACAGCTATAATCAGCTCAAGAAATTTATTGCATTTTTGACCCTGATATGGTCGCACACTGCTCGAGATTTCTTTGAAGGTGTTGCAGGTTTATTGATTGTGAAAAATGTCAATGTGTCACATGCCCAATTAACTTGGCACTTCTTGCAATCAATACCCTAATTGCCTCTCTTTAGAGAGGCCATTAATTTAATTAACCCTCTCCCTCCCCTGACTTGTTTTCCCAGTTAAAATATTTTAATAAACAGATGATCCAAGGCCTGTGTTCCTTTTGTGGTGGGAAAGATGAAGGAGAGCAGAGATTTCTTAGAGGTTCAACATCATTTCCAAGGGCCTCTGGAGCTCTGTATCAGCTTAGTGGGAACAAGAGAGCAGCAGAGGCTGAAGGTGCCTTTTTCCCTTGCCTGCTTTATCCCAGCCTCTTCTCCTGCGCTGGGAGACAAATCCTCTTTAGCAGAAAAAACCAGAGTGAGAGACCTGACCTCCCCAGGGCTGTGAATGTAGCTGAGACCAACAGCCTGTGAAGGTCATATCAGGAGTGACACTGTTGCTGTCACTTCTGTGTTTATTTTTTGTCCAGTGCACTGAAGTTTCATGGAGCTTGGTGTGCTGAGGTTGTCAGGAGTTAATCTGGGCAGTCTTGTTGTGGTTTTGCTTTTATAAGTACTTAACAAATGGCTCTGGCATGGTTAGGCTGGATTTAAAAACTAGCTAACTGCTAGATCTGGGATGGAATCGTTGGCTCTCCATCAGCCTTTAGCACAGTCACTCCTAATTGGGTCCCACAGGTATCTCCCCAGGCTGCCGAGCTGCTCAGCATCTTTAGCAGTGATCTGGAAGAAAACAGAAAATCATTACTGATAAAGTTTGAAGATGACACTGAGAGACTCCTGGAGCAGTAAATAATGGCAAGAGCGGAGTAATCAGGTGGTGGTGTTTATATCACTTAGCAAATTGGAGGTGATAAAAAAGCCCCTGGTTGAACGCAGCTAAATGCCAGGCTGTAAACGTGGGGAACCAGAAATACTCGTTGTGCTTGCAGGCTGGGGGAGAGGAGGTGGCGGCAGAGATGTCTCTGGAAAGATCACGAGTTTGTGGGGGAAATCCATCAGGATTACGAGCTTCTCCTTTGCTGCCATGATTAAAAGTGGAGGTATAATATGCAGAGGTAGGCCAGCTTGAAGTTTAATTTCAAACAATAGTATAAAAAAGAAGCAGTGAAAAATAACCTGAAGGTAATTGTACTTGAGAATTTATTTCCCTCCTTTATTCCCCCCCACCATTTGTTTTTGACTAGCCAAGGCAATGGTTAGTTTTCCAAAATCTGATACTTTGATAGTATTATTTGGGAGGATGGAGAGACTGGAAATCAAACCTCATCTGGGAACCATTCCCATTCCCTTTATGGGCAGCTGTATTTAAATCTGAGATCAAAGATATGAAGTGCAAGGCAGCAGAGCTGTTTCAGCGGGGGCTGCTGTCCTTGGGGAACAGAGGCGTGGGCAGAGGCATCCACAAACCCCTTGATCTCAGCCTGTGGAGGGGAAACCCTCAGAAAGGGGGATTAAGAAAGAGCAAACAACCCCCTACCCCTCCTGTCAGCCACAGAGCCCTGGAGAGAGAAGCTACAGGGAAATGCCATCTTCTCTCTGCCCAACACACATTAATTACTTTATCCAGTGAATCCCAGCCAGCAGGAGCTGCTGTATTTGTGTTGATGCTGGAGACCCTCATCCAGCAGACCTGGGCTCACCCTTTGCCACCTTTCTGGCTCTGGTGTGTCCTCTTCCAGCTCAGGCTCTTGCCCTCCAGGGTGGTGTGAGCTCTGCCAAAGCTGCTGGATGCCCTTTCTCCTCCCCTTCCCATGAGTGCTGGCAGCTTCCTGGGCTCTCTGATTTTCCTGTACCTTGCACGTCTCAGCCCCGTCCTGGGAGGCCTCTGCTACCCATGGGACAGAACACCTGAGTGAGGCTGGTGCTGGCAATGTGCTGCTTTGGCTTTGTCTGTCTCCCTCCTGCCAAAGTGCCCTGGGAACCCAGGGATGCTCTGCAGGTGCCAGAGTGGAGGATTTTGGGCATTCATGGCTTTGCATTCATGGTTTGCACTCCTGGACCATGGCAAAGGTGATCTGGTCAATCACGTGCCCTGCTCTAAACCACTCCCAGCTGGCACTGTGGGCCCAAACAGGCTCCACATCACTGTGTGACTGTCCCTGGGTGGCAGGACAATCTCATGGCACTGCTCAAACACAAGGCTGGGGGCTCTGACTGGTCATTTGCAGCCCCTTTTTGGAAGGAAACACTAGCAAGGGTAGGGGCAGGGGCAAGGCTGTGGGGCTGCAGCATCCCATGGCTCCAGGGTGTTCATGGGTTTGCTCCTGGCCATGGTAGAAGTCATGAGCTGGTTCTCACAGGAGCTGCGTGCAAAGGGAGGGGTGGGAGAGGGTGGTGGAGCATCATCCTGGCAAGGCATGGGATGTGTGGATGAAAACATGGGAGAAGCAGCTGAAGGAGGTTCCTGAAGCATGTGGCTGAGGATGACTTCATCAGCAGATGGAGGAAAGACAGGAGCAGAGCAGCTGAGAAGCAATTAATGCTTCATCATTCCCAAGGCTTCCCCTAAACTAACAGGCCATGAACAAATGGCACCTTTTATAAGCAACCTAGTGCCTGTAGGGACTGTCCCCAAGCACTTCCAAAGGGTCCCACCTGCCTGATCTGTCTCAAACAGATGCAATTATTTTGCTGGTCCCTTGAGTGGTCTCTTAGGACAGATTTCTTTGAGCTGGCAAAGGCAAAACTGTAAAGACTTTAGTGCCAGTCTCTGCATCTCAGAGCTGCATCTGCTCATAAGAAACCCACAGCACATCTCGAGGAGCTGCTGCTGTCTGGGCTCTGCTCTCACACATGCACTGAGCTCAAAGGCAGCTCCTGGGCCCTGGCGTGGCTCCTTCCTTGGAGGGAGGGAGGGAGGGAGAGAGGGGTGCTCTCACCTCTGTGCACCTCAGCCATGACATGCAGAGCCCAGCAGGAAAACAGAACAGGAAAGATGCTGGAAGGAGACCTTCAGCCATGCTCCAGCCAACCTCTGCGACCATCTGTGCTCCCCCACAGCAGTGCTGACACCAAACCCAGGCAGACTCCAGCTGTGCCTGTGATGCAGCCTGAGGTGAGTCAGCTCAGCCCAGGGTCACCAGAGGTGGGAGCTCTCCTGTGCTCCCTCTGCTGCAGGGTCAGGGGGACCAGAAGCCCTGGAGAAGAGTGGGGGGATGGCACTGCCAGAAGGGAGGCAGTCAGAGGAGCCTGTCTGCACCTAGTCAAGAGGAGAAGGCTGGGCCATGGTGCAGGAACCTGATGTGGTTTCTTGGTGTCGAGAAGAGCTATGTGAACAGCCACAGCATGTAGAGAAGCTGGGCTGGGCAGAGCTGATGTGACCTTTCTGGTCCAGAGAGAGTTAATGAGCTGTAGAAATCTCTGCCTCTGTGCAGGTTTTGGGATGACACATCAGCAGTAGCAGGGGAAATCCGTAACTGCTGATGAGGAGCCTTGCTTCCCAGGCCTTCCCCTCCTGCCTTTCCTCAAGAACTGGGTTTTCTCAGAAGACACCAGCTCTCTGATTTCCAAGGATTAACACTCCTGAAGCCTTCTGCAGAGTTAACAGGCATCATGTATTCTGTGCAGGCTGCTCCCAGCAGTGACTCATCGTCCCTGCCCACCTGGGGCTGCTGGAAAATCTCACAGAAAGGTCTGGGGAGCCTTTCGGAGCCAAAGTTAGCTCTGAGCGTGTGTGTGTGTGTGGAGCAGCAGCTCCTCTGGCCATATGGTACCAGATCTGCTCAATGGACAGACCCACCACATCCCTCTGCTTCCTGAGAGCAGGGAAGGAGGGTGATTTCTGAGCTGAGGTGGTCAGTCAACCTGAGGGCTCCGTGGCTTCCTCCAGAAATCCCTCCCAGTGTTTGCTTTGTGGGAGCCATGTTGTGCTTCTCCTCCTGCTGGGGGAAGGGCTTTGGCCTGTCCATTGCAGGTGTTGCTGTGGCAGGGAGGGCTCTGTGCTGGCACACGGGGACAGCAGGGCTGGCCGAGTGCCCGACCCTTGGGGCATCCAAACCACTTGGTCTGCCAAAGTACCCAATTAAAGAAATGAAGTATGCTCCTGCTGGGTCAGTTTGGGCCCCCAGGAGGGAGGAGAAGTGTGGAGGGACGACAGCAAGGGCTGTGCTGACCCCATCCCTTGGCATAGAGTTGTGCCTGTCACTGCCCATCCCCTGCCTCAGCCCACTCCTACTCAAACACGTCAGGGAATTCCCCACCTTGCAGGGGTTGAGCAGGGCTATGGGAGGGGGTACTGGTGTGAAGAGAGGTTGTTAACATTTTGAACAGGCCCTGAGTGCCCATGGAGAAGGGCAGGATGTGAGGAGCACTGCACACTAACATGCCCCATGGGAATGGACACATTTGCCATCCCTAGATGAGCTCTTCAGTCTGGTTTCCAGAAAACAGCTCGTTACCTTCAAGCAGGTCCCTGCTTCAAGTCAGCATCTCTTAGGCAGAAAGCTTTAATTGAACATGTGTTTTGTGGGTGAATCCCACCCAATCCTCAGTAAATGAGTTCCAAATCTCCCTGTTAAGACCTCAGTGGCCTCTGCTCAGCGCAGGGTGGCACCGCTTTGTATCTCCTTAGATCTGGGCTGGTTTGAAGAGCTCAGAGCTATTGGATTTCTGCTCCCTGAGCAGCAGCTGCAGATAATGATCCAGTCACTCTTGACCTTCTCCCTGATAAATGAAGTGGAGTGAGTCTGCCACCCATTTTCCTGATTCCCTCCTGCACCTTCTCAGGTTATTGGTGTGATCCTGGCTTGGGACTCACTATTTCAGTAGTGATGAACTCAGAGCCACACTGTCTGCCCTTTCCTCAATAATTTGGAGTATTTTATCTCTTTGACTTGATGTGCTGAAATCACTCTGAACTTGTTGCTTGCCCCATCTTCTCCCTAGCGTGTGGCTCCCAAAGATGGAACCCCCCACTCCTACACTCCCTGATACTCTCAGTTGGAGTTATTAATTCCTAGGTGAGTCCTTGCACATCTGGCCACTTTCACAGGCTCACTACAAAACTTTTGGGGTTGCTGTGTTTACCCAGCCCTTCTGCTCAGTGTGCTGGCTGTGTACTTTGGCAAGGACGGTGTCCAAGGCCAGCTTGGGAAAGACTTGGAGCAATCTGGTCTGGTGGAAGGTGTTCCTGCCCATAGCAGGGGTTGGAATGAGATTTTTAAGGTCCTTTCCAACCCAGACCTTCCTGTCATTCTAGGATTCTGTGATACTCTCTTTTTCAGATTTATTGTAAAAGGTTAGGCTGTAGGGCTCATTTTCAGCCCTTAAGAACCCCCCCTGCCCTGTGATGCCTTTTGTGCACATTTACATTTTGAGACCTCACTCAGGAGTCAGGGTTAAGATCAGTGAGTTTGTTTCCCCATTCATTTCAGTAATGTGGAGCAACTGTGGTTCCAAGGCATCTTCTGGTAACACTGTGGGACATGAAGGAATAACCTGAGCCCATCCTGCTCTGACAGCATCTTCTGCTCTGTGCTGGACTCCTGTCCCATGTGTCTGCTGAGGGGGAAAAGTCATTTGGGAGCATGAGGCAATGGGAAGCATTTGATCATCAGTCCTCAGTCTTTGAACATGTGCTTCTGCTTCCAAACAAGCAAGTGGGAGAAAAACCTCGTCATGAAATATTCAAATACCTTCTGGGCTGAGAGCGGGGAGGGCTCTTGCCCCAGTTCTCTGCTCCTCTCAGGAGCTCATCACCAAAGGTTTCTCTATCCTCAGGTGATGGGGAAGGGCCGCTGTGATCCCTCCCTCTCCAAGTGATGAGGGCGCTGGGCGTGTCCTGATTTGGAGGCTGCCAGTGGCAACAGGGGGAATTGCCTTTGGCTCTGGGCCTGCTAGCCAATATTAGGGGAAGATTAAGAAACTGCAATAGGGGAGATCCAAACCCCTATGCTGCTTCCAAAGGCATCCTCTCTTCTGCAAACAGCAGGGAATCCCTGCTCTGCCTCACCAGACTATCCCAGCTGTGTCAGGAGGCAGGGGGTGAATGTCAGTCTGGGTGACTCCTCTGGGCCAGGTTCCACAGGGCTTGGAGCAGCCTGGTCTGGTGGGAAATGTCCCTGCCCATGGCAGGGGGTGGAATGGGAGCAGCTCTGAGGTCCCATCCCATCCCATTCTGTGACTCTGGGATTCTCCTGGCCCTGACCACAGCCCTGCTCCCCAGTCACACTGCTGGCAAGTGTGACATCTCATGGGCCAAGGTTCTGGCAGCCTGACACTCCCTGTACAGCCAGCAGTGCAAACAGCAGAGATGCACTGAGCTCAGAAGGACAAGAGCACCCCAGCACAGCCCTGCACCAAGGAGCTGCACAGGGCTTTGTGCTTGGCCAGCCTGGCTGGGGGAGAGTCCTGTCTGAGCATCCCTGAGCCAGGATGCCCCAGAGCAGACAGATCAAAACTGAGCAGGCCACAGACACACCTCAGGGCACAGCCAGCTCCCCACTCCTGGAAGAACCCTGCAAAAAGCAGGCCAGTCAGCTGAGCCTGCCACCTTTTACCCTCAAACGTACGCCTTGGGAACACCTTCCTGCAGGTGATCTGCATGGAGCTGCTCAGGATTCCCAGGATATTTATAGGGTACAATGACAGGTCTGCATGCAAGTGATGAGATCACAAGGATCCACCTCCTTTCCCTGGGATTGCCTTGATTTTTGATGGTTGAACTCGATGATCTTTGAGGTGTTTTCCAGCCTGAATGATTCTGTTGATTCTGTGTTTCTGTGATCTGATCTGAGGACACGTCCTGGTTATCACCCAGCTCCAGGTGAGATGCTGCTTCTACACCCCTTCCTGAGGTACCTGTGGCTCAATATGGAGCTGTTTTGGGGTAATGCCTTGGATCTTTGCTTCATTTTGACTCTCCCTGGGTCTGAATTACATGTACTTCTCTGCATCTTGGTTTGAACCTCAGTACTTATTTTCCTTCAGGAAATGCAGGCGGCCAAGGTCCCTCATGGCCAGGGTTCAGATTTCCTATTCTGAAGCTCCCAAAATATGTGAAAATTTGCCCAAAAGGGTTGCAGGGAGCACTGCAGGCATCCAAGTGGATTTTCTTGTTCAGCCTGAATGCTGGCAGAACTTCCCCAGCAAACATGAAGAGATCAGCTGTTTTCCAGCAGCTGAGTTTGATCACAGAATCACAGAGTCACAGAATCAGAATCAGCTGAGCTGATGATGAGAGGAAATCCATCCCTGGCCAGGCCTGACCACTTCTGCAGGTGGTGAAGGAGGAGGATCTAGTGTTACATGAGCTCAGCCTTCAACTCAGGAGGAAGCTGAGAAGTTTGAAGCTTTTTGAGAGGAGGAGGGTTTCAGCAGAGTGTCAAGAGAACATGAGATCATATCACTGCACTTATTTATATCCCCGAGCCGGCATCTGTTGCGCCCAAGCTCGCTGCAGTCCTCAGCATTAAACATTTCATTAGCCCACAGCCCCTCTGGCAGTGCTCACACCCGCACACAGGCTGTTTAGCAGCCAATCCATCCATTTAATTTCTCATTAAACTTTAGATGTAATGAATTTTTTAGTGGTCAAGTGAATAAAGCAGTTAAAATAAAAAATGGCTGGATAGCAAAGGTTTGGCCTTTGCTATTTTCAGCCTTTAATGATGCTGTGGTGAAGCCAAGAAGCGCCTGTGCTTCTTTGCTGGGTGAGCAGGTCCCTTCTGGGGGAGGTTCTTTGGAAATACCATCCTTCCAGCATGAGCTGGAGGCTTTGATCCGAGGAGGGGAAGCCAGGGAATAGTCAGACCCATCAGCATACATTTTGAGGAGGAAAATATTCGGAATCTTTAAAGGGCCAGCTTTCCTTTTTTTTTTCAAGTGACTGCAGTTTTTTTAAGAAATTATGCTGAAAATAAATAGCCACCATCCACCTTCAGCAGAGCTGACAGATCTTCAGATGATCAACAGCTGCTGCCTTTAATGAGCTGAAAAGGAATGTTTCTGTGAGAGGCAGGCAGGAGGGAGGTTTGGAGCTGTGCACAAAAGCCATGGGGTGCCCACAGGGCTCTCACAGTGCCACTCTGGGGTGACCCTGCCTTTGGGTCACCAAGGGGTGTGTCACTGCTGGTTCCACAGAGGCCGTGCTGGGAATGAAGGGCCCTTGCCATGGCCACCCTTTGCTTTTGGCAGATGGCTCTGTATGGAGCCCACTCTGGGGAGCTCTCCAAGCAGGCTGGAGCTGGGCCTGGAAGTGGCTCTGCCCTTCTTGAATCAGGAGGGGCAGCTTTGGGGATTGCTCAGCACCTCTGGCCATGAACCCTCCTGTGCTGCATGGACTGCTCCAGTGCTGATGCTCAGCCAGGACAGTGGCTTTGGGGTCCAGGGCCAGAAGGAAACACATTTCTGCAGGTTCTCCCAGAGAGTGGCTCTGTGAGAGGGGGTGTCTGAGCCCCCCTGTGCTCAGAGGGGCAGTTCAGAGCTGCACTGCTCCCCCTGAATGCAGCTCCTGCTCCAGGCCTCTCCTGCCAGCCTGGGATTGCTGACCTGGCTCACCTGTGTGGCACTGCAGGTCACATCTCCACCTGGCTTTGGAGGGTGTGATAAGATCAAGGATATCCCCAGGCAGCCAAAAGCAAAGGAGCAGCAGGAGGAAGAAGAGGCCTGGAGTTTTGGCATAAGAAGGTGGGAGCAGATCAAGGTGTGCCAGGAACCTGCGCTAGGGGAGAGAAACACCCTGCAGAGGACCTTGATGGACTGCAAGAGCTTGGAAAGGCTGGGGAGGAAGGTGAAGGAACAGCAAAAAGAGTGAAAGCATCCCTCCTTTGGGAAAGAGCAGACAGTTCTGGGAGAAGGCAAACAAACATGGAAGGGGGAGAGGAAGGTGCTGCTGGAGAGGATAGGGAGATGGGAGCACATGTGGAGGCAGAAGGTGGAAATCTGCAGGAGGAGTCAGGAGGAAGGAGGAGTCACCCTGCACAGGAGCTTGTGAGAGCAAATGAGGTGCAGGGAACACCTCCCAGTGTCTCTCTTTTTGTTGTACTCCCTCAGCTGCTCTTTACATTTGCCTTTGATGAGTCCTTTTTTATGAATAAGAACAGGGCCTGAAGTTGTACTACCAAGGAAGAGGGAAAAAAAGTGTGTTAACAAGTTTCCAGCTCCCGAGGAGAGTTTCACGCCTCGTCAGCTTGGACAGGAAGGAATCAATGTCCTGAGGATCCAGGTCTGCACATCCAGCCCTGGATGGGAGGTGACTCCCTTCTGGGAGCCAGGTCGGTGGGACTGGTTTCCTAGAAGTCCGGGAGCTATTGTATTTATTCTCACTCTTCCATGGTTTCCCTTCAGGAGCCAGGCTAGAGACACAGGCAGCAGCTCTGGGCTCCCAGAGGAGCAGTGGAACACGGATGGTGCCTTCAGAACCAGATCCCAGCCCCTGGAATGTGGCCACTTCCAGCACTGCCACTGGTAGTTCACAGCTCTTCACTCCTTTGAGCCAGGAGTCTGAGAAATAAATCACTAGAGGTGGGTGAGGAATGAATTATCCATGGCTCTGAGAAGCTGTGGAGGTGGAGAGGGGGACCTACCCCACCTTCCCAGGCTAGGCCAGCCCAGGGCTGCCTCCCCCAGTGTCCCCAGCACTGGGATGCACACAGGGACTCCCTTGCATCAATCACTGAGCTCAAGCCCAGCATGCAGAAGAGAGAAAATATCAAAAGGACACTTTGACACATACTTAACATTTTATATATTTTGTATAAAATAGAAAAAAGGAGTGGTTTAAAATATTCATCTCCTGGGAAGGCAGCCGGGTGGATAAAAGGCTCCCAGTCTGCAGGGAAAGCAGAGGGAGATGGGGCTGATATCTGTGTGCTTTGGCTGGTGAAGGAGAGAGCAGGAGATTCCTGAGAGTGCCCAGAGTGTCCTGCAGGTGCTGAGGGTGGGTAGAACAGGGAAGGGGCTCCAGGCTCTCCCTGCCAAAGCCAGGCACATTTGGTAGCTCAGAGGTGCCAGTGCCACCTCCCAGGATTCAGTCACTAGTCTTGTCATGGGTCAGATTCCTGTCAGGGTGCCAGGGCCTGCAGTCCTGCTGGGAATTGTGGTTCTCAGGTTAGATTTCACAGAGGAACATTCACAGCCTTCGGCCTTGGAGAGGTTTGGAGTTGCTGTCACAGCACAGCTCAAAGGTTTGGACACGGGGGGACAAACAACTGGTTTTTTTGGGTGGTTTTTTTTTTTGCTGTATTTTTAGCATTCTGTTGCAAAGCCAGCCCCAAAACTCAGGACAGGGGGAAGGGCTGAAAGTTTGAGTTTTCATATTGGGTCCAGTGGTGCAGATACCCAGAGGGTGGAGGGACTGCACCACAGATCCCCAGAAAGAGCTCGGCTGACAGCAGGCATATGAGGTATGGGAAATGGGATATGGGAGCAGCCCCCATGCACCAGCCTGTATCTTTTCATCCTCCATATGGAGGAACACCTGGCACACAGCAGAGCAGGACAAAACCTATTCATAACTCCCAAATTCTTCCTCTCATTCTGCCCTTTAATATCCACCTTTGACCCCATAGATGATCCAGTTCCTCCTGGGTTATCTATCTATCTATCTATTGATCTATCATCTATCTATCATCTATACATCTCTATCCTGGAGCACTCCTATTTCTATATCTCTCAGCTGTCTGTATCTGTAAATCTGCAGAGCTTGCTGTACTCCCTGTTCCAGAGGAGACACGAGGGTTTTCCCTCTCCATTCTGCTTCCCTCTCTCAAAGGGCCAAACAGGGCCCTAGCTGTGAGAGGTGTTGAGCTGGGAAGGTCTGGACTGGCTTTTATTTTCCCTGTTCTCCCATTTAGTCCTAAATGTGTCCATGGATGGTAAAAACCTCCTCTTCTCTGGGCAGGGTGCTGCAGGGTGGGCAGTGGTTCACATGTGCCCACTGCTGGCACAGACACCTGGGATGACAGCTCTCCTCCTTCCTTTGCTGACCAGGAACTCCAAATTCCCTTTCTAACTTAAGTGACATCCCACCCCTTTCAGTTCCTTGTCATGTGTCCATGGAGGGTCACGCTGGGGACAAGGACAGAGTCTGGGGCAGGTGCCAGGCACTGGGACAGCTAAACCAGCCCCTTTAGTTAGTCAGAACAATAACATTTCATTTTTCAAACCATTCCCATTTCCATTCCCTATCTTGTTTTCCATGAAAAATGTGAAAGCATAAATAGAAAACTTCCCACTGAGGTTTCTTGTTTTGACAAAAGATCAATTTTCCATTGAGCACATATTTTATATCAATATTTCTGTCTGCTGTACGAGAGATCAGTCACACTGCGAGGAGGGAGGAGTGTGCCATGGTGCAGTGACTGTCAGAGATGCTTGGGCTGCTGACAGAAAACATCTGCCCTCAGGTCCCTGGGCAGCACCGTGTGAGCTGGGACAGATCTCTCTGCTTTTGTGTCCAGCCCTTTTCCTTAATGCTGGAGAGATGAGGTTAATAAGGCTGATTCACCCAGGAGAGGTGCCCTGAGCAGGGTGGATGCTCTGGGACACCTTGATTGGACTGGGTGACCTTAGAGGTCTTTTCCAGCCTCAAAGATGCTGTGATTCTGTGGCTAAGGAATAGCAGCACTCCCAGGTTCCAGTGAGTGCTGCCAGCTCAGTTAGAGGAGGTGCATCCCCTCTCCATGGGCAGCAGCAGCAGGGCTCAGCCATCCCTCCTGGAGCAGCAGGCCTTGCCTGCTGGGCTTGTTCCCTGCATGTCTTGCTCCTCTGCAGGAAGGATGCTGTCAGAAAATACCCTTTGCCTGGCCCAGAGATGGGGCAACTGAGAGGTTTTAAAAACCTTTTTTGTTCCATTTTCAGTCTCACGAGAAGGGTGAGAAAATACAGATGTTATAAT
>VYZP01012318.1:536-11459 GCA_013400635.1 Hypocryptadius cinnamomeus
CACAAGGAGGATCCCAACTGCAGATCCCAAAAGGAGGATCCCAACTGCAGATCCCACAAGGAGGATCCCAAACCTGATCCCACAAGGAGGATCCCAACTGCAGATCCCACAAGGAGGATCCCAAACCCAGATCCCACAAGGAGGATCCCAACTGCAGATCCCACAAGGAGGATCCCAAACCTGATCCCACAAGGAGGATCCCAACTGCAGATCCCAAAAGGAGGATCCCAACTGCAAATCTCACAAGGAGGATCCCAAACCCAGATCCCACAAGGATCCCAAACCTGATCCCACAATGAGGAGGATCCCAAACTCGATCCCACAGACCGGCTGCCGCCCTATAACTGCCCCACTGGATGCGTGTGCATGTTTGGGGTGTGAACTCGTGCGACTGCAGAGAGGGAAACACACAATAATTTTAATTTTGATCATTTTTTACACTGATTCGAACTGCGGGGACAGACGGGGTGCTCATTATTTATGCCTAATAATTTTAATTTTTATTTTTATTTTAACCATGGGGAAAGGCGGGTACTGGTTATTTTGGCCAATAATTTGAATTTTGATCATTTTTATTCCGATTTTAACCACAGGGACAGGCGGGTGCTGGTTATTTCCACCAATAATTTGAATTTTATCACTTTTACACCGATTTGAACAGCGCGAGGCTCAGCTGAGCACAAAGCCGGGGCTGCTCCGGGAAGAGGAGGCTGGAGAAGGATTTTTTTTTTTGGAGATTTGGCTGAGATGGATCCTTGTTTCATCTTTAATCACGCCGAGCTCGGCCCCATTTGTCATGTTTACTCTCCCGTACAAAGGATGGACCTTATGTCTGCTATTACCCCGACAGCCGCGCTCCTTTAATAAATGAGCCTCAGCTTCTTCTCCTCCTTTTTTTCTTTTTTTTCCCCCTTTTTTTCTTTTTTCCCCCTCCTCTTAGAATTTTTTTTCTTTTTTTCCTTTCTTTTTCCTTTTTTTTCCCTTGGTTCATTTTCTTTTTTTTTTCTTATTCCCCCCCCTTTTTTTCCCTCTTCTTAAAAATCTTTCTTTTCATTTTTTCCTTCTTTTTCCTTTTTTTCTTTGTTTTTCTTTAGGGTTTTTCACCTTTTTTCCCTTTCAAAAATTTTTCTGTATCAATTTTCTTCCCTCCTCCTCCTTCCCCTCTTCTCTTTCCCCCTTTTACCCCCATTAAATTTTTTTAAATTTTTCCTGTTTTTTTTCTTTGTTTTTCTTACTTTATTTTCCTTTTTTTCTCTCTTTTTCCCCCTTTTTCCCCCTTTATCCCCCTTTTTTCCATTTTCTTTATCAATTTCTTCCCCCTCCTCCTTCCCCTCCTCTGTTTCTGCCCAACCCCGAAGTTTCTGCCCCGTCGTCCCAAAGAGGCCGAATTGGAGAGACAAAAAATAAAACCAAAAAAAACCCCAAAACTCAACAAAAAACTCCAAAATCTCCTCCGGGGAGTTGGGAACTTTGTGAAACCGGGGGAAAAAAATTTAAAAAATGAAAGTTGAGTCAAGGAGTTGTTGGACAAAGAAATGAAGCGAATGGAGCGGGATCAGACCCTTTTTTTAAATTTCCTTTTTGGGGTTTTTTTGAAACCCAGCAGGTTCATTGTGAGTGGGGGGGTGGGGAGGGGCAGGGGAACTGGGACGAACTGGGATGAACTGGGATGAACTGGGAGCGCCCCCAGAGCTCCTCCCTGCCCCGATTTGGGGCTGAAAATGTGAATTTCGGGCCCCGGGGGGGAGGGGCGTCCCCGACCCCCCCCGGCCGCCCCCATCCCCCTTTGTCCTCCGGGGTGTCCGGATTTACCTGGAAATGCCCAAAAAACCCCAAAACCACCGCTCAGAAATAAATTCTCCATCGCCAATCCGCCCCTGCGTGGTTCTTTTCGAGGGGGCGAGGCTGGATTTGGGTTATTTATCGGGTGGGAAAATAAATATATTTATTTAAAGCCGTGAATAATCCGTTTATTGGTAATTTTTAATGATTTTTTCCCCGGGTTTTTGTTGTCAGCGGCGCGGCCCGCAGCCCCCTAATGAAAACAAAAGATGTTTGAGCAGCTCTAAGTAGTGCTAAGCCTCAGATATTATGATTTATTTGCTCAAAGCTCAGATTAATTCTCTTTTTCCGAGCCCCAGACAAAACAGGGGCGGTCATTAACGCTTTGCTGCCTCGTGTTTCTCCTGAGATCTTCCTGCTTTTATTTATTTCTAATTTTTTATGGCTATTTTTTTTTTTAAATCCCTCTTTCTCCGAGGTAGTTAATGCATTAATGAGTCTAATTTTGGCCCAGATGTTTCTGGGTGTTGGCGGTTTTGTTTTTTTTTTTTTTGGGTGGATTTTGATTTTACAAAAGGAGCCGCTCCTGCGATAGCTCAGGGCCTGACAAGCAAATAGATAATCAAGAAGACAAATGGCTCCTTTTGTGAGCCGCAGCTCTTGTATTAATTTTCATTTTCTTTTTTTGGGTAGGGAAGGATCGAGAGAATAAAAAAAAAAAGGAAAAAAAACCCAACCAAAAACCGGCGCTGTTCTGGGTTAGGAATGGAGGAAAAAAAATAAGATTATTGTCCTCGAGGGGGGTGGAAGCAGCTCAAGGAAAGGGTGTTCGGTTCTGAAATAATGATGGTAATGGGAATAAAAATATGTTAAATGTGAATTTAAGTATAAATATGAATAGAAGGATAGGTATAAATATAGCTGTAAGTAGAGGTGCAAATATGAAGTGTAAATGTAAAGATATGCAGCTGTAAATATAAAATATAGCTATACATAAATATATGAATTATATATAAATATATAAATATGTACATAAAAATAAAAATTAAAATTAAAATTAAAATTAAAATTAAAATTAAAATTAAAATTAAAATATTTTTTAAAAATTTAAAATAATAACAAAAATAATAAAATATTAATAACAATAATAACTTTTAAAGGTTTGTTCAGTAGTCACAGAACCCTCCAAAAATCCCAACCAGGCCCCAAATTTGGCCCCTCTTTATCCCGAGACAAAGGCAGGGCTGGGATATTTAAAATCAGCACGGACACATCTCTCCCCCGGCTGCAGGAGCTCACCCCGCACCTTGTGGCAGTAAAATTGTCCCCACCAAAATTCCGCCGCGCCCCGGTTCACACAAAACCCTGCCGTGTGTGGTTTTTTTTATTTTTTCCCTTTTTAATGCTTTAAAATAAATAATATTCGTGCAATCACACGCTCCAGGCTCTGCTCGGTGTGATGTAAAAAAAGAAAAAAAATCGGATTTATGGCCGGATTTTGGTTTAATTCTCGCGTTCTCAGAGGTGGCGACAGCGGAACTTGCGAGTTTCTTTTTTTTTCTTTATTTATTTTCTCGGCAAGGGCCGCGTTTTATCCGAATTCCTCAAGCTTTGGGGTGGTTTGTTCGGTCGCTGCTGCATTTTTATTCCGCCGTCCCTCCCTTTGATCCGCTGCGCTTGGGGAGAGGGTGCGATTTTCGAGAGGGGGCTCCTAAGAATGGCCAAAACCGGGTGTTTTAAACCAAAATAAAAAGGGGGAAAAAAATAAAAAAATAAAAATAAAAGAGGCATATGCTGGCAGGAATGCGGGGTCTGTGGGGGCAAATCAAAGCTGGGGGAGCGTGAATGGGGTGGAAGGGGGAGAAAAGAAGATTTCTATAGGACCTGAAAGTTCACAGCCATTAGGAGCGGACAGAAGGCAAGAAAAATGCGAGAATTATACAGAAAATCATTAATCACTTCTTTTCTTTAAATACTTATCCCTTTTCCCATTGTTATTCAACAGCAAATCTCCGCAGACCGTCTGGCGGCAAAAAAGCACCCGGAGCCCTCCAAGAAACCTTCAGGGGCCGCGATGATCATTAGGATTAATAATAATTATATCAGTGATATTGCTAATAATAAAACCCCGGCCCTAAAGGTGAAAGATTCTTTTTTGGGGGAGAAAAAGCAAATTTCCAGCAGCCTCCCCCCCTCTCTTCCCTGTGAGTTTGGAAGAAAGCACCCCGAGCATGAGGGCGTTGGAAAAAGGATTTGGGAGCGCTGCAGGTAACGGAGCTCGGCGTGCCTTCGGGAGGGGGAAATTTGGGTGGAATTCAGAGAAAAAAGGAGTTTTTAACGAATAGAGGTGGAAAGAGAAATCCCCCGCGAGTTCTCGTGTGGGGTTTTCCTTTTCCCCCTCGGTTTTTGGGGCGGGTCTCGCTGGCGAGAGGAGTTTGGGGTTTTTTTTTTCTTTAATTCCTTCTCGATTTGGGGCTGGGCGTGGTTGGGGTTTTGCTGCAGGAGCTCGGCGTGCCGGCTCCGGGTGGAGGTTTGGGGGTTTATGCTCAAAAGTCGGGTTTTTCCCATTTTTTCTCGTTTTTTCCCGAGTTAAATCTCTCACGGGATGGTTTGGAGAGGGTTTGGTGGAGCGGCCGCTGGGTGTCCCGGGAAATGTGAATATTCCCGGGTTAAACTGTCCCGGGAAATGCGAACATTCCTGGGTTAAACTGTCCCGGGAAATGCGAATATTCCCGGGTTAAACTGTCCCGGGAAATGCGAATATTCCCGGGTTAAACTATCCCGGGAAATGCGAATATTCCCGGGTTAAACTGTCCCAGGAATATTCCAGGTTTTAGGCCATCCCAGGAACTCTGAATACTCCCGGTTTAAAACTGTCCCAGGAACTGGGACCATTTCCTGGTTTAAACCATCCCAGGAACATTCCTGATTTAAACCATCCCAGGAAGATCCCGGGTTTAGGCCTGTCCCAGGAACATTCCCAGTTTAAGCCTCTCCCAGGAACATTCCTGGTTTAAACCATCCCAGGAAGATCCCGGGTTTAGGCCTGTCCCAGGAACATTCCCAGTTTAAACCATCCCAGAAACATTTCCAGTTTAAGCCTCTCCCAAGAACATTCCCAGTTTAAACCATCCCAGGAAGATCCCGGGTTTAGGCCTGTCCCAGGAACATTCCCAGTTTAAACCATTCCAGGAACATTCCCAGTTTAACCATCCCAGGAAGATCCCGGGTTTAGGCCTGTCCCAGGATCCGCCAGCAGCCCGGTTTAGGCCGTGCCGGGGCAGTTTAATCCCGGGATTTTGGCCGTCCCGGGAATTCCCCTGGGAAATGGGGACTGGGGAGCCGAGGGCGCCGGGCCGGGCCGGGGTCACGCAGAGTTCACCTTTTCTGCCCCATTAGCCGGGCTTTACAGCCCAGGAGTGACCTCGCAAACCCCTTGACCTCCCCCAGGCCGGACATCGAGCTCATCCCCCAGCCCAGCAAAACCCGGCCTGTCCGGATCAGCGCGGGGAGGGAGCGAAAAACGAGGAAAAAAAATCCTAAAATTCGATTTATTTCTGCTTTCGCTCGGTTTAATCCTTCTGGGCCGAACAGGGTTGCTGTGTGCGGATTTGTTGTGTAAAAATCGGGTTTTTCGTGCCTTGTTTTGTGTTGGGAGAGGGATTTTGGGCCATGGGGGAGGGGTTGGCCCCACAAATTTGATTTTTTTGGGGGGAAAAAAGCCCCGAGCCCAAAGGCTGAGCGGAGGAGCCGCGGCCTGGCCTGGTCTGAGCTCGGCGCTGATTTTCAGAAATTCCTTTGTTTGCAGAGTCCCTCAGCTCCCCCTCCTCCTCCTCCTCCTCCTCCTCTTNTCCCGGAGTGGCTCCGAGTCCCTTGAAAGGCGCTCGGGAGTTTCTCAGCGCCGCTGACAGATTTATGAGGCGCAATAAGCGCGGCGCGCTCCGTAAATCACCCCGGCTCCGGCGCGGGACGAACGCGCATTTTTATCTTCACAAAGGCGACGCCTTTGATCGCGGCACCTCCGAGGGCTCGGCCCTGTTTGTGGCCGCCTTCCCCACCCTTTGAACCGGGGGGTTTTTTGAAAACAAAACACAAAAAAAAAAAGAAAAAATTTCTGCTTTTTTTTTTTTTTTTATTGCGCGAAACGACCCCAAAAAACGCCGGCGGAGGGGAAGGGTGGGGGGTTCCGAGCTCCGTTTGCTGCCTGCGCTGGATCTGGCCCCTTTTGTTGTTGTTCTTTTCTCTTTTTAAATGTATTTATCTGTTCTCGCGCGGGTTATGAGCGAAAAAACGGGAAAAAAAAAAAAAAGAAAGGGGGAAAAATAAAAGGAGAAGTTTTTATGAAGCGAAAGTTGCGGCTTCTGAATTGACCTGGAGTTCTCCTAAAATTCCCTCTCCCCGCGGAGTTTCCTCTCTGGTGGAGCCCCCCAGCCCCGGAACTCTTTTAAATCGGATTTTTTACCCCTCCCAGCCCGGGGAACCCTTTTTTAATCGGATTTTTTACCCCTCCCAGCCCGGGGAACCCCTTTTAAATCGGATTTTTTACCCCTCCCAGCCCCGCACTCGATAAAATCGATGCAGAAATAATCGAGGGCTTTTGAAACGCGAGCATTTCCCGGCCCGTTCTCCTTCCAGCGAGTCCAAAAATCCGCTTTTTTAGGCTTGGAATTCTTTATTTTCGCCTTCAAGTNTCCTCCTCCTCCTCCTCCTCCCGCTGCCAGGGCGCTCCGGGCTCAGCGTGGGGATCCCCGGGATCCTTGAGGATCCCCTTGTTATCCGTGCCCAAAAACTGGGGAAAAAAATCACCCAAAAATCCCTGGATCGGACAAAAATTCCACCCAAAATTGGAGCAAAAGAATCCACCCAAAGATCCCCGGGTTGGGGAAAAAAATCCACCCAAAGATGGCAAAATTGGAGCAAAAGAATCGCCCCAAAAATCCCCAAACTGGGTAAGAAAATCCCCTCAAAGATCCCCAAAACTGGACCAAAAAACCACCCAAATATCCCCAAATTGGACCAAAAATCCCCCAAAATCCCCAAATTGGACCAAAAATCCCCAAATTGGACCAAAAATCCACCCAAATACCCCTAAATTGGACCAAAAATCCCCAAATTGGACCAAAAATCCCCCAAAATCCCCAAACTGGACCAAAAATCCACCCAAATACCCCTAAATTGGACCAAAAATCCCCAAACTGCACCAAAAAACCCCAAACTGGACCCAAAAATCCCCAAACTGGACCAAAGAATTGGGATTGGGTGAGGAAACCGCGGAGCCCAACCGCAGCGGGCAGCAGGGGCTGGAGGGAGGCGGTGAAAAATACGCAAAAATTCAATATATTCCCCACTGTCTCTCCGCGTACGGAGCTGTGCCCGCGGGGGGGTGGCTGNCCGCACTCGATAAAATCGATGCAGAAATAATCGAGGGCTTTTGAAACGCGAGCATTTCCCGGCCCGTTCTCCTTCCAGCGAGTCCAAAAATCCGCTTTTTTAGGCTTGGAAATCTTTATTTTCGCCTTCAAGTTGAGCTCCCTCCGGGTTTTATCCCGACAGGGATTTAGGAGCCGGGAATTTGGGGGTGCTCGGGGCCGGAAGCCCCGAGATTTTCGAGGTTTTCGAGATTTTCGAGGCTCTGGGCTCTGCTCGGTGCCAATTTTTGGGGGATCCCTTCCCCTCCTCCTGCCCCGCGGCCTTTCCCAGCGCTCGCCTTTGTTGCTCTCTCTCTCTCTCTGCGTCTCTCTGTCCCTTTTTTTATTTATTTCCCGAGATCCTCGCACTTGGCAGCTCTCCCTGGACTCAAAATTTGATTTTTTTCCCTCTTTTTCCCCCCCTCCTCCCGCTCTAATGCGATAAAGTCCGGTCAAATAATAACAGGGAAGGCCTGGGAGTCAGGGGGAGCTGGGAGCGTTTAAAAATAAGAATATAAATATTCTCAGCTGCTTTGGGCTCTGGAACGGTTGCGCCATTCAGGGCGAAATTGTGATCAAAATCTCGGGAAAAAAAACCCCGGAAAATCGGGGGAAAAAACCCCGAAAATCAGGGGAAAACCCCCATAAAATCGGGGGGAAAAACCGCAAAAATCGGGAAAAATCTGGATTTGCTCTGGCTGAGCCCAGGTCCAACAAAGCCAAGTTCCGGGAAGGGTTTGGGGAAGGGTTTGGGCGCTCTCGGGGTGGGGAAATAACCCCAAAATCGCGGTGTTTAACAGAGAACTGGGCGCCCCTCGCCGCGCAGAGGGGTGCGCGGCCAGCGCTGGGTTGGAAAGTTCTTTTTTTTAAAAAAATCGTGTTCCGGTGGAAGGTCAGAGTGGTCCTTGGAGTGCGGAACGGAGAGACCCCCTTCCCCCTTCCCCATCACGTGGCTCATTAAATAATTAATGCCGAGGTTGCAGAATAGATATGTATTCGTCAGGAAAATCGCAGCCGCGGTCTCCCCGTGCCTGACGTGAAATTCAACTGTCCTTTAAAAAAAAAAACAGAGAGCGGAGGGACGGGGAAGGAGAGAGGGGAGGAAAAAAAAATTTAAAAAAAAAATTTAAAAAAAAAAGGGGAGAGAAAAGAGCGAGAGAAAGAGGAGGAGAGAGGGAGAGGAGTCGGCAATAAAACAATTCTCGGGAAGCGCCGAGCCACGCCGAGGGCTGGATTATTGTAAGTAGCAGGGGCTCTTCCCGATTCCGAGCGCGTCTGTGTGTCCATGTAAATTTATTGTTTGTTATTAATGTTATTGTCGTAAAATGTGACAAATCGCCGTCTCCATTTCCTCCCATTCCTCTCCCGTGCGTTTCTACCCATCGAGGCATTTCATTGATGGTTTTTAGGGAGATTTTCTCTCCTCGCAACCTCTCCTCTCTCTTTTTTTTTTATTTATTTATTTTTAATTTTTTTTTTCCCCCTTCTTCCCCCCTTTTCTTGATTTATGACAATAAACATGTCAGCGGCGGCGCGGCTGCCATTGTGCGCGTGTTTGGGAAGAGAGACTCGTGTTGTTTATGGCGCTGGCCGAGATAAATCATTTCTGGGGCGAAAATGATGTGCGAGCGCTGATATTTTCCAGCGAGGATCTCTCCCCTTGCCCCGCTCCCTGGAGTTGATTATTTCAGGCGATTTACAGTAATAGATCAGCCGCTAATATGAAAGCTCTGTAGCTGGGGGTCTTAAATTACGGCATCTGTGATTGCCAATTAAAGAGAGATTTGTATAAATTTGGGGAAAGCGGGAACGCCTCGTTGGCGTGTAAACCTCGGGAAAGAGCGCGACCTTAATATCAAAATTACAGCCTGGCCGCGTCCCTTCATCACCCAGAACTCATTTTCTCCCCTCTTCCCCCCTGCCCAGCCCTCCCGCGCAGGTTGCTCCGCCGATTTTACCCCGGAATATTTGGATTTCCTCACTGAGAAATGGGAATAGGGTGAAACAATTTGATTTGAAAATTATTATTAATTAAAAAAAAAAAAAAAAAAAAAACCAAAGCGGGGCTGCGAGGGGGCTCTGCCTGAGCCCAGCGGAGCCCAGAACAATGGGGCGCTGCCGAGGGACCCCGACGGGGGCGGATTGTCCCCAAAACCCCCGGCAGGGACAGCGAGGGGAGGCAGCTCCTTGCGCGGCATTCCCGGAGCTTTTCCGCGCTTTTCCCGCGGGGTTTTTGGGCTCCGGCTCAGGCTGGGCTGCAGAGGTTGAGGATGCGCAGGATCAAAGTTACCCCGAGGGTCGCATTTCCCCTCAGGAGCCCGGCCTGGCTTTCACCTCGGGAAAATCCGAGGGGAAAAGCGCCCAAAAAATGCGTTTAAAACCAGCGGAACCCGGCCGGCAGCTGCTCCCTGCCGCCAAACACCGCGGGGAAAGCTCTGCCGAGCCGGGCCGAGGATTTGGGGACGAGATTCGTGTCCCGAAAAGGGGCAGCGCATCCCCCGCGCATCTCCCGCGCATCCCCCGCGCAGAGCGGGGCTGAGGAGGCAGCGCTGCCCTCCCCTCCCGGCCGGGAGCGTTGAAAGGCAGAGCAGGAAGTGCGAGCCCTCTTTTTTATGTTTTTGTGCGGTTTTTTTTTTTTTTTTTAAATATTTTACAAGCTCCCACACGCGAGGAGTCAATAAAACTGACAGCGGGAGCGGAGATGAAATGTCGGCGGCGGATTCTCGGGTGGGAATTCCGCGTCTTTGCTCCCCCCGCCCCTCTCTCGGCAGCCGAGGTTGAACTCTGTCTGCCAGAATAAACCTTTATGTGGCGGAGCCAGAGGAGCTCAGCGACTTTCATCAAATATTCAGGGAGATCAGGGACGGGGATTCGGCATCGCTCTCTGTCAGAGCCCCCGACTCATTTCTGCTGTCGGCTTTCAGTGGATGCAGACCCCCTCCCCACTCCTCACTTCTTTATTTTATTCCGTAGTGCTTCGTTTTTATTTTGTTGCGTTTAAAAAATAATAATAATTTTAATTTTTTTTATTTTCCTCTCGGTTTGGGACTGTGAGAGTGAGAAATGAGCCCTCGGAGGGGGAGCCAGGGAAGAAATCTCCCTCCCCTTTTTCCTCCCGGGCCGATCTCTCCCGAGCTTTGAATGGGTGGGGGCTCGGTTCAGCCCCGGCGCGGGCGCCCAAACCAAGTCCCAAAAAATGGAATTTTTCCGTGGAAAAGGGGGGATTTAACCCTGGGGTTCACTGCGGAGGGGCCTGGGGCGGGGAAAGAAACCCCAAAACTCATTTAAATCACTTTAATTGAAGTTATTAAACCCTTTGAGGCGGGGTTTAAAGAACTTTGGCCCCTTCAGCACCCGGGGGTCACCGGGGGGCTCGGCCCGGGGGCTGCGGGGTCGCTGTGGCCCAGCCCCCCCCGGGGACCCCGACATGACCCCAAGCCCACCCCCAGCCCTGATTTGGGGGCTCAGAGGCTGGAGGAGAACCCCGCGGGACCCCCAGGGCGGGGGGGACACCCCAGAACCGGGCAGGACCCCAAAACTCCCGGGGAACTCTGGAGCCTGGCAGAGACCCCGGAGCGCGGCAGGAGCCAGAGCCGGGAGGGACCCCAGACCCAAAATGGGACCCAGAGCCGGGAGGGACCCCAGACCCAGAGCCAGGAGGGGACCCCAGACCCAAAATGGGACCCAGAGCCGGGAGGGACCCCAGACCCAGAGCAGAGAGAGCCCCCAGACG
>VYZP01012320.1:4452-18470 GCA_013400635.1 Hypocryptadius cinnamomeus
CATAATATAATACATATGTTATAATACTATATATGGTATATTATGTAGTATTGATATTATTAATTATTATCACATTATCGCTAATTATCATAGCATCATTATTATTATAATATCATATTATAGTATTAGAATATAAATTATTCTAACGTGTGTGTAATGTGTATTTAATAGGTATGTAAATATGTGTATATGATATGTATTATGTGCTATAGAAAGTAGGTAGTTAATATTTATGCAAATAAATATTATAATATTATTATATATTGCAATACATAGCATTCTATTCCATTCCATTCCATTCCATTCCATTCCATTCATTATCATCACATTATATTATAGTATTAGAATATAAATTGTTCTGACGTGTATATAATATGCATTTAATACGTATGCAAATATGTGTATATGATCTGTATCAGGTGCTATAGAAAATAGATATTTAATATTCATGCAAATATGTGTATATAGCATGTATTATAAGCTCTGGGAAATTGTAGATATTGTGTACTATATGCCATATAACAAGACAATCATGTATGTAGCTTGCACCAATTACAGCATGTTATTGATAATGTAATAGTACTTATGCTAATGTTAACAATAAGAGAGAGAACAAAGCAGGCTTTCCCAACATCTTTATTTGGATTTGCACGGGCACATGGTGACAGGTCGAGGGCGATGGTTTCAGGCCTGGAGAGGGGATGTGTAAATGGAATTTCGGGGAGGAATTCCTGCCCCATCCCTGGGAGTGTCCAAGGCCAGGCTGGAGTGCCCTGGGGCAGGGGGAGGTGTCCCTGTCACCTGGTGAAAATGACATTTAGAGCATCCACAGAAAGAGGCTGTGGCGTGCACAGGCTGCTGTTGACACAGTGACAGAAACGGAGGGGTTTCCATGAAATCCCAGTCATCTTCCCCACAAAAATCAACAAATCCTTGCAAAGCAGGAGCATTCCTCTGTGGTAAACAACAGTCTTGGAGAGAACATCCCATCCGTTAAGGCAGCTCTTCATCCCTGCAAGCTGACATCCCCAAAAATCGGAACAGAAGGATCTGTGAGGAGAGAATATTGCAGACGACAAATACCATGAATTATTGTGTACTGTGGGGGAGCAGTTGTTTGTGTTGGAGACATCAGCAGATCTTTATTCCTATTAAACAATATTTTAGTCCGTGCTGTGGGAGTTTTAACTCCCAGGGTGGATAAGGGGAAGAACTCACATGGAAACCATCAGAGGAAAAATCACCCCAAACCCCCTCCAGCTCAGGGATGAGGCAGAATAAAGGAGAATCTGGAGACACCACTTCACCTGGAGCAGAATTCCAGAAATAGGAGCTTTTCTCTTCAAAATACTTGACAGAGCAAAGACACCAAGTGCCCAGCCTGAACTTAAGCCTCCAAGTAATTTAAAAACAGAATCATGGGGTTTATGATGAAAATCCAATGGAGACGAGTCCCAGGCATATCCAAATGGAATGAGGTGCTCCAAGTACATTACCTGACACATTTCCCTTTTTTTTTGGCCATTAACAGAGGTTTATGGGCCATGCCTGTGCATTTCTTTTTGTTAATATATAAAATGAAAAGGGGAAAAAAATCCCATCAATCAATAACTGAAGTGCAAGTCTCAGTTCCTGACTTCACTGGGTACTTGGCATAAAAGTGAGCAGGAAATTTGAAGTTTTCTGCCACATTTAAAAGCAGCAGCAGTGGAATCTGTCAAATTAATCCCACTTCTGCTATGCAAATACAATAAAAGTGAATTTTAACTATACAGGCATTTCACAAATATTAGACCCAGATTTTTAAACCACAAAGCAAAGTTCTCCCTTATTTGTAGGCTCTGGAAAAGGGGCATAATTGGGGAATGCACCTCAGAATTCCTTCTGGTCAGAGGAGAATTGTTCTGTGCTCTGCAGATGTTTATGGTGATGGATAACAACGCTATGCAAAATGACCTCAAATCAATATTCTTCACAGCCAGGCAATAAAAGCAGAGATAGTCCCTTGAAACATCCCTCTCTTTGCCATGGATTATTTTTAAAAGTCTTAATATAGAAGAAAAGTAAGAGTATCTCCCTTTCCTTGTTTAGACAACGTGGCTCACAGAGATATTCCTGTGCTCTGCTGATGTCACAAACCAAGGAATGAGGGTGAAGTCATCAGAACTGGAGAGGTAAAATTACAGCCCAGAAATTCAGGATCTGAGCACTCAAAACCTCTGCTTTGTGTCCATACCCGGAGCCAACTCCTGGATTTCTCCTGGAGTTCTGCTTCCCACAGCCAGGGGATGGTTCCTGCCCAGAGCTGGGAGGAAATGGATGTGGAGCTGTTGGTGATGGAAATACCCAGGGAAAGGAAATTCCACCTCATGGCCATGCTCTGTCACTCTGACTCACAGCTCACATGTCACCCAGCTGATGGCACTCCTGGAAGTCACCTGGCACTTGTGGGAATACAGGAAATCTTCCATCTTTGAAGATAAAATGTCACATTTAACATGCACCCTTCCATGTACGAAACCACTACACACTGCCAGTGTGCACTAAATGTCTCATTTTCATATTTTTAACCTACCCAGTCAACTCTGGTGCTTCAATTCAGAGGAGAAAAGGATTCTCAGCTGAGCAGAATCACCGAGATTAAAAGGGGTGTAAAGAGTACATGAGGATTAATTGACTGTTCTCTTCCACTCTCCCCATGGTGTCACTGGTTTCTGTTTTAATTTGAAATATTAAAGATATTTAAAGCACCTCCATCACCCAGTGCCTCTAAATAATAGACATCAGCATCACCAATACCTGGCTATTTTAAAAGAACAGCTGTTCTAGTTGCTGCTTTTATTTATAATAATATTTATTCCAAGCCTCACCATCACATCACGCGCATCAATGCAAGTGTAAAACCAGTGTGTGCAAAATTAGCATAGAAGAGACTAAAACAAGAGGGTGTCTCATGGTAGCAAGCAATAAAGGATTGTTTTAATTGAAAAAATCCATCCCTCAGTCTGCTTTGATTTAAGAAAAGTATAAATATGCCTGGCAGGAATGTTCAAGCACATGTGAAAGCTCTGAGGAACCACATTCCCTGCACATGGAGTGCACTGCCAGACCCACACTCAGCAGATTTATTCCCCAGAGCTGCCTCTAAAGCAACAATGACCAGTGGACTCACTTTGAAACTTAATGAAGGCTCCCCCATCCCCCAAAAGTAAAGAGCTGTCCAAAAAACGACAAAAAAAGAGTAATTTACAACTTTTTGCTCCTCTCTTTCCTTACCACAGGGAGCTCCTTGCCAGTCAAAGCTCCAGAAGACGAATGCACTGGAGCAGAACTGCGCTTTAATTTTCCCTCTTGCTGAGAGGCAACTAAACAGGATTATGCTGATTGCCCACAAGGCAGGCAGGTAGGCAGTCATTCCAAGAGAAAAAGGAATAATTCCATTTTTAAATCAGCCCAGAGCAGAGCTGAATGTTTCCCCAACATTCTTTGGTTGTGACTGGGTTTCAGGCACAGAAGAATAAAACTTGTAACAGAATCTCACTCTCTGACTCTGTGTTATGTCAGCCTCACATTTCTCTAAAAATATTGTGGAGAGGATAAAAATATGAGTAAAGGAGTGTTTCTATTTTTACATAATGGTCTTAAGATGGTGCTGAAATGCAGTGAGAAAGAAAAAGATCCTGGAAAATTCTTGCTGTTGAGGCAAAAATCATTTTTTCTGGAATTGAACACATTCTCTGCTTTGTTACCAAAGCCTGGATGGAGGCTCTGGTATTTACAATATCCAGGTTGTTTTGAGGCAGCTTCCCAGGCACATCTGGATGCTAAAATTCAGCCATGAAACCTTTGGGCACCACTTTTGGAATTTAATCTTTGCCATCAGCAGTCTGGAGGCCCGAATTCACTCGTGAGCATCACCCCCAGACCCCAGGGCAGCTGCTGCCCCTCCAGTCCTGACCATGATCTTCAGAGCTCATGGATCTAGCCTTGGTTTTTAGAGTCAGTTTTGATTGCTGCTGCTCTTGTGCTCCAGCCTGAATGAAAGTGATATTCAATGATTTCCTGAACACAAGATGCTGCTCCACAGACAGGTTCTTCATAGAAAGCACTCAGCAATAACACATGTGGTGGCTTTCATCTTCACACCAGGCTTAGGAGGTCCTAGGTTGGCATGAATGCCACTGAAGCCACCCAGATAGGATCAGGAGAGCATCTTTAGTGTGGCTTTAGCTCTCCTCACCCAAGTTTCATCTCTGATGAGGAATTGTTGGGCGACAAATCAGCGGTTCTGTGCTGGCAGGAGCGGTGCCAGATGATGTAAGATGATGCATTTCTCTGGCAGATGTCTGCCATCTGCACAGCTGCTCCAGCCTCTCCTGGAGAAGGGCTGTGCTCGTTCTGGAAGGGGAAAAAACAGCACAAAACCCTTGGCTACGGCTCAGGATCCTCTTTGAAGCCATTTTGATCCCAGTCAGGTAGGACAATCAGGGACAGACACCGCCTTTGGCAGGCAGGGCGGTCCCTTGGGCCTGTAACTTGTCTTGATAAATCTCCTGGAGACAAACACATCATCACCCCTAAATACAGCTCAGCTCCTGCAGCCTTCCCTGCCCTCCAGCAGCAGCCCTGGAAGATGCTGGAATTCAGCACACTCCCCTGTTATTTCGTATTTCTCCTTTCACAAAACTTGGTTTCCCCAAGTCCTCCTTGTTCTGTAACCCCAAACTCGGTGAATTTTCCCAGCACAGCCCCTGCTGAGGACACAGCCCAAAGAGGCAGAACAAAGTCACCTCAGCTGAGCACACTTTGATTTACTGATGTGTCTGGTGCTTCCCTGTAGGAAACCTGTGGCCAAAAGGGAGCTGAAAACAGAGCTCAGCTTAAACCATGGAGCACAAGGCCAATCCTGAAAGCAGCAGGATGGAAATAAATGCAAGAAAAACAAAATATCCCTTCCCCTCTCCCTCAAGCCCTTCTCCAAAAGCTCCATTACAGTAATGTGAGTAATTATAACCTAAGCTGTGATTTGTCCTTTCAAGTGCATTTAATGTTACAAAGCCTCTGAAACTATGGGATCTTGCCCTTTTGTTTTGCTTTGTTTTTGCCATTTCAAGGTTTGTTTCTTGTTATTCCAGTTCCAGATTAGAAGGGATGTAAATATTTTCCTTCACAAAGCCAAGCTATTCTGCAAAGATGTTTTTTTGAATGAAAGTCATTGCCATTCCACAGCCCACACTCCCTTTGTATTTCCCATTTTTTTTTGAAGCCTAAACCAGCCCCTTGGGCACGCTAACACTCAGCAGTGTATCAGAGGAAATGACTCACGATTCCAGGGCTAATCAATATCCACACTGCACTTCATTCCCAGCATGGCTGGGACTCAGAGCCACCACAGCACCAGGCCATTAAACACAGCCATTTGAGCTGGGGTTAACTCTGAGAGCAGCTTTTATCTTATAAACAGTCAAACACTTAGCAGAGTTGCTGCACCGAAGGAAATCACTTTCAATATTTCAAATCACTTCCAAGATTTCAAATTTCCATCTTACGTGTCTGACAAAGCTTCACTTCTGAAATAATCCCACTACAGAAGAGCCTTCTGACCCTGCAGGGAAAGGATCCTGTCCTAGTGTCAGGCTGGTATTTCCTATTTTTGCTACCAAGATCAAAATATGCAGCAGAGGGAGCAGAACTGTTTATTTGTCGGAGCTTTAAAATGCATGTGGAACGTGCATGTTCCTGCAGGACTCTTGTTGAACATGTAAACTGCATTTTTAAACTCCATGAACTCCTTTTCTTCTGGGGCTCTTCCTCCTCCCACTCTTCTTCAAGCTCTGTGCAATGTCTGTGAAGTTGTTCACGCCATTGAAGATGGAAATGTGAGAAATGTTTTTTTCCCAAAAGTACTTTCTATGATGTAATCAAAAAATATTTCAGAATTGGGAAATCGACATGAAAAAGAAAATCCTGCTTAATCACAGGTTCATCTTCTGCCCATTGCCCCTATTTATGATTTAACAGCATGGGAAAGCTGCAAAATAATTCATCTTGGCATCAAGGGTGTGTGGTCTCACTGCTGGCACAATGCAATCTTCCAAATTGTGCTCTCCATATAAATCACAGGACAAATGGAGCAAAGAAAAGGAAAATCCAATAGCAGAAGATTCTGTTTCATGTTTCTGTGCTGTGTTTCCAGCTCATTTAAGGCATGCACGGGGTGAGGTGTGCTGAGCTGACACGGGGCACCTCTCTAGAACTGGGGGAGAATCACATTTATGATCAGCCAGGTGACAACATCGTTACCTGGGACTGCTGGGGTTTTTTCCTCACTCTTTTCTGACTTCATGAGGGAAAAAAAAAAAGCCATTTTTAGCAATAACTTATTGCTGAAATATTGCTGTAATTTGTCCCTGGATTTTTAGTTTGAATTAAAGCTAAAAGTACATTTAAGCTAAAAGTACAACTCACCCTATTTTTTTCTGTAATGCAGCCCCAGGGTTGGGATTTTTTGCATAACAATCCTTTGTACATCAACACCTGGTTTCTACTTTCTTAGCTGAGGAGTAATTTTGTGTTTCTGGCCTTTTGGAATAAAATCCCAGTTGGAAATTGGTGCTTACCCATGAATAGAGGCATCATTTTCCCTCCACCCCCAGCAGCACAAAGTGCCCTTGTCAGGGCAGAGCTGGACGTAAACAAATCCCAGATGGGGGCTCCAACACATCCCTCCCTGGAATACTGATCCTCGAGCAGGGATGGCACTCGAAATCAGAGATGTTTTTCTAGAAGGAAAGGGGGAAAGCCCTTCAAGGTGTGGGGTTTGTGTTTGGGGTGGCCTGGGCAGGCACTGAGAGCTGCCAGCAGCACCACAGAGTTCCTGGCACTGCCCACGGGCACACAAGGGGGGCTCAGGGTAATTACCTGCCTTGGGCCTCTGCCAGGGGAATGGATCAACACCACGCTTGTCATGTAGGACATTAGGGGAGCTGTAATGCCATTAATTTATGGCAGTGGCTCAGGAAGGGAGGAACACGGGGTTGTGCTCCATCAGGGTGACAGCAGGGCCACAGACGGAGGCAAAAGGCGGCACTGCCAGCACCACCGAGAGCTCTGCAGGCTGGGAAAGGTTCTCTCCTTCTGCTGGGAGCTTCAGCCTGTCAGAACCCACAGCTGCAAAGCCTCTGCTGCCAGTGGCAGGAGAGAATTCCCTTTATTCTGCATTTATTATTCCCTCTGGTTTGCTGGAGGCAGGAGGCTGCAGTGTGGGCTCCCTGTCTCACTGCAGGCTGAATCCTGCACAGGACGTGGTTTTGCTGGGGGTTCACACAAACTCAGTGCAGGTGGTTCTCAGCTCAGACTGGCAGCTTTAAGCTTCTTCAGAAAGAACAATGGCCACGGTCTCCTCGCCATAATAATCATTATTCACTTTTATTTTATGTGGTTACAGGTGGAAAAAACGGGGCTGGGGAGCTCAGGCAGTCGGATTTCAGAGGCTGCACAGACCTGCTGAGTCCTGGTGCTCACTAATCCATCGCCTGCTGCCTTCTGCTGTGACCTTCTGCAGTTCTTCACAGTGCCCCAGCCTGTGAAATGTTCCCAGACTAATTAACCAAAGTGTTTAATAAAGAACGGGGCTATTGCTGGTAATTTAGCATCTCATTTCTGATGTATGGCGTTACTGAGTGTATTCCTGAAATCAGCCATTAATTCAGGCAACACATTTTCTGGCTTTGGGAAGATAATGGCTCCCAATTTTCCTTGCTTTAACCTCCTGCAAATCTGCAAGACTTTCTGCAAGAATAATTTCCATTCCAACATTCCCTGACTGAGTTGTCTTACTTTCCAGAGAAACCAATAAAAAACAAAGAAAAAAAAAACCAAAAACAAACAGAATGGAATTAAAAATGGAAGGTTTCTCTCTCTCAGCAGAAAGTGACAGAGGCCAGCTTGGAAAAGTCCAGGATTTGCTACAAGCAAGCTGCTTCCTGGCAGTAAAACCCAATTCCAAGCAGTTGCCTGAGCCAGAACTTTGCTGTGTTATTATGGGGGGGCTCAGAGCAGAAAATTGCTCGGATTTACCACAGCCATACAAAAAGCTCCTGGCAGCAGCTGCACCCGAGGTTTCTGCCATTGCAGCATCCCCAGACAAGTGGGGATGGAGCAGGGTCCCACCCAGCCCTGGGAGCTGTGGAAGTCCTGGGGCTGTACTGGATGTGGGGGTAGCTCAAAGCTTTTTGGGGCACACAAAAAATTCCACTGCCTTGGTGGAGCTCTGGGCTCCAGTGCCAGGATGCTCTGCTGAGGGAACAGTGGGAATTCTGCTGGAATCTTCTCATGAAGGCACTGAAACAGTTTCCCATCCCTCCTCCTTGCTGCAGAGCCCTTTTTAGGAGTCATGCTTTGCCTTTTCTGTTCTGTTTTTTACTGATTTATGGTTCACACATCTGTGAATCCCCAAACAGGTGGAAAATAGCTGGAAGCCCTTTGGAATAATCCAAATTCATCCCTCCCAGTGAGCCCACAGCCGAGTGGGCTGGTGAGAGGGGCTCAGGGCTCGGATTCTTGCGTTTGGGATTTGGAACTCACTGCCAGGAAGGGCATGGTTCCACCAGGGAATGGGCTCTGATATGTGCAGATAACAGTGTGTAAGGAAAAGTCCTAAACTGAGGGAAGAAGCTGGGCTGATGAAGGTAATTTGTATTTTGCCATGGAAATCCATTCTTTCCAAAGCCTCCTGGCACCATCAGGGTGCAATCCAGTTTCCTGCAGGACACAGGATCTGGGCTCACCCATCAGCCTCCCTGTGACACTCCTGCAGTCCTGGTCCTACTGTGCTGCTTGCATTTGTCCCAAGAGGAGCCCAAAAGAAAGAAGAAAACGGAGATTTTACATTTACATTTACAGCCTATCTATGGACCATTGTGTTCTTGTTGTTATCTGTGAGGGAAAAAAAATCCATTAAAATTTGGAGGTGGGAGATAAATAAATGCAATTATATTTCTGGGTATCAGCAGCAAACTCCTGACAAAGTTCCAATGTTGTTTTGGTGCTGGGGATTAGCTGATAGTGTTAAAAAACAAGGCTGAAATAAAGAAACTTTTAACTGACAGAACACAGACTTTCCCTTCCTGCTGCTACCAAAAGTTTAGGAATAAAGGGTGTAAACTGTGATTAGGAGGCAAAATATTTGGCTCAGAGCAGGTCTGAAATTTACCAAAGGCAGGGGTGAAAGTTGGAGTGTTTGAGTGTGAGTGGTGATTATGTCCTGGTCAGTAATTACAGCCTTTGAGCCTGACAAAACACTGAAATTCCATTAAATCCTGAGGTTTAAGGTGGACTGGGCCAGATTTCCCATCCTGTTCATCATCTGGAAGCACCTGCAGATTAAAAGAAAAAAAAAAGATCCTCACTTGAGGAAAACCCACAGCACCACCTGGGCTTGGAGTTCTCTCAGAAGAGAGGCTTTCCCCCCCCTCTTTTTTTATAATGTTTGCATTTCAGTTGTGGTTTCTTTTGATGAGTTCATTTGCCTTTGTGTGGTTTGTCTGATTGCAAGGCATTCCTCCACTGAAAGAACATAAATATTTACAGAGCACCCTACATCAGAAATGGCTTTTGTAGCGAGATTCCATCACTCACAGCCTGCAAGGAAAACTTGCAATTAACTGCCACGGGTTGCTGGCATTTGCATCCAGGAGACAAATCCAATTTACTGGGTTTGATAGCACCAGGATTGGAGGTTTTCTCAGGAAAACGTGGAGCTTTCCTGCTGTTAAAAGGCAATTCTGGCCTAAATTCCCCATTGAACACCTTGTGATCAGGCAGTGAGAGGATATAAAAGTGAGCTCTGTAAGAACTTTGATTTGGTTCCAAGGCGTGGCAGCGGATGGGACAAAGGGAACACCTGCAGGAGCCCATCCCTGGGGAATCCACACACTTCTGAGGCAGCTTCAAAGCCTGCTGCCTCCAGCTCCTGCTCCTCCTGCCACACAGAGCCACGGGGTGTGACAGCAGCTCCATCCTCGCTCAGCCCCTCCAGACCCAGCCCAGCTCACACCAGGAGCATTTCACAACCCCAAATCTTCCAGGGACAGGGTGCAGGACTCCCTTAACGCCTCTGGGTCTCCAAATATCCCTTGCCATGTCCCCATCCCATCTTATTGTCACAGGAAGTTTTGGGGTTGGTGAAAATCTCCAGGGAGGTTTGGAGTGCCCATCCCTGCCCCAAGGAAGGGCTGGAGGGGGCACTCGGGGCTCTGGGCTGGGCACAAGGTGGGGATGGGGCACAGCTGGGACTCGATGGTCTCACAGGGCCTTTCCAACCTCAGTGATCCCGCGATTCCACGGAAAAGTGATGTTTAACCACCAGGGATGAAGGCTGGAGAGCAGTCAGGGCCTGCCCAGCACGGCCTTGCTGTTGCCATGGCGATGTGGCACTGGGCTCACTGCTAAAGTTCAGCTCAGCTGGGCTAAATCCGGGTTTTCTTTGTTCCCACTGGGATGCTGTGGCAGCAGAGCCTGGGGGATCTGCTCGGTGTGGGTGGCTCCTGCCAGGGAGAGGCAGGAGGGGCTCCCATGGCTGCAGAAGCAGCACTGCCAGGGCTCCCTCCCCTCTGCAGGGTGATCCCGGGGTTCCTGTACCTGTAATTCACTAATTCAGTGCTGGTAATTCCATTGCTTCTCTTGTTTGGCCAGGCAGGAACATCCCCGCAGCACCTTCCCTCAGCGCTCCAGTGCTCTGCCCTGTTTCTGCAGCTGGGCTGATTTCACCATGGGATCACGTAAACTGCAGAAGGCCCCCGAGATCACCGAGCTCTCCCAGCACTGCCACTGTCCCCAAGTGCCACATCCACATCTTTCAAACCCCTCCAGGGATGGGGATCCCACACTGCCAGTGTCCCCAAGTGCCACATCCACATCTTTCAAACCCCCCCAGGGATGGGGACCCCGCACTGCCCCGGGCAGGCTGCTGGCTCAAAGCACCTCTTGGAGAATGTCCTGGGCTCTGCTGAGCACATCTCCTGCCTCTTTCCTGAGCCCTCTCTCCCCAGGGAGTGCAGGGGATGAGAGGTTTCCCCGCAGGCTCCCCGAGCTGCAGCACTGTGCACAGCACAGGGATCTGACAAGGATGCAGCAGGGAGGTGAAGTTCAGCTTCCCCCATGTGTAGATCAACCTGTGTGCACATGGAACAGTGACCCAAAATTCCCCTCCAGGGATGAAATAAAACCATTTTGTGCCTCTGGTGTCTGGCTAACAGACAGAAAGTTCCCACTGCTCTCTGGATCGTGAAATAGCTGATTTCCACAGGCAGAGCTGGTCATGGCACGCTGTCCTGCTGACCCGTGACTCTCTGGGAGCAAATTCCTCCTTCCCACAGTCCCTGACCACTGGGCTGGGCTGGAAGGGTGGCTGGGCTGGGTTTCTGCCCTGCCTGTGGCCTGGCAGTCCTGCAGAAGCTGGTGGTGGCTGCTGGGGTAACCCAGCCCACAGATTGCACAATCAGTGAAGGAGAGATGAAAATATTGACAGGAAGAGACAGGATCTATTAACATGGAATCAGGGCATGGCTTGGGTGGGAAGGGAACTTAAAACTCATCCTGTTCCAAACCCCTGCCATGGGCAGGGACACCTTCCACTGTCCCAGGCTGCTCCAAACCCTGTCCAGCCTGGCCTTGGGCAGTGCCAGGGACCCAGGGGCAGCCACAGCTGCTCTGGGAAATCCATTCCAGGGCCTCCCCACCCTCATAGGGAAGGATTTTTTCCCTAATCTCTCGTATTATTAAAAACACCTAATTACTGAATTGAAGAGAATTGACTCACAAAACTGAGCATTTAAGGGCCAAAGGTTGAAATGCTAAAAAGGCCAGTGAAGCATTGCCTGGTGGCCGTGCCAGGCCCGGTCCCAGGGGGACACACCACACTCTGCTCTGTGTCACACGCATCAGCGTCACCAGGGGAAGTAGCAGAGGCTCTGCCAGACACTGACACTGCCCTGCCCTTGTCCCTCCTGCTTCCAGACACCCTATCCTCACCTTGGCTGCAGCCTGTGGCTCCTGGTGTTCTGTCCTCTGTCCTCTTCTGGCCCTGCACGTGTCAAAAGGTGCCTGTGCTCAGCTGGGGCTGGGCTCTTTCTCCAGGACTGACAGAACCAGAGCACACAGCCTCCAGCTGCACCAAGGGAAATACAGCTTGGATATCAGGAAGAAGTTTTTCACAGAAAGGTGATAAAGTTCTGGAATGTTCTGCCTGGGGAGGTGGTGCAGTCACCATCCCTGGGTGTGTTTAACACAGCCTGGATGTGGCACTGGGTGCCAGGGTTTAGCTGAGGTGCTGGGCTGGGTTGGACTCGATGGTCTTGAAGGTCTCTCCCAACCTGGACATTCTGTGAATTTTGGGAATTTTGGGAATGTTGGGAATTCCCAGGGACTGGGGAGGTGGTGCAGTCACCATCCCTGGGTGTGTTTAACAAAGCCTGGCTGTGGCACTGGGTGCCAGGGTTTAGCTGAGGTGTTGGGGCTGGGTTGGACTCCATGGTCTTTAAGGTCTCCCCCAACCTGGTGGTTCTGTGATTCTGTGAAAATCAACCCCAGCCCGCTCCTGCCCTGCTGCTGGGGGTGCAGGAAGCCTTTTTTGGACCAGGTGCTGCCCTTCCAAATGCAAGCTGCTGCTCAGAGCCCAGCCAGGGAGGCTGCCAGCCCCTCCCTCAGCAGAGTTCAGGCAGGGGCTGAGCGAGTGCAGGGCCCTTCCAGCACCCATCACACTGAGCTGCAGTGACATGCTGCTGGTCCTGCTGCTGGGAGCAGGGCTTGTCTGCCTCTGGCAGCACTCTGCACATCTCAGCCCCTTCTCACAGTGTCCTTCACGCACTGCCCTGCACCTCCTGCCTGCCAGCTCAGGGTTAAACGCTCTGCAGCTCTCCTTTCCCCTGGGCAAGGGAGCCCGAGTGGGACAAGGGGTCACCAAAACCCCCCCGAGGAAATTCCCAGTGCTGGAGTCCAGCAGGAAGCCTGGAGAAGGCTTGGAGAATTGTCTTTCTCAGAAAAAAGAGCCGATTCTCTCCTTGCTGTCCACCCACCTGGCCCAGCAGGGCAGAGAGGATCCGATGTCGTGTGGGTGAGGAATGCACGGCCATGAAAACAAACACGCTCTGGTGATTAAAGCCAGCACTGGGGGGGACACAGGGGACAGGCTCTGGGAAGGGAAGTGGGAGCTGGCTCCTGTTCCTGGCCACTGCTCCGCTGTGTGACCTGGAGCACATCCCAGCTCCTTTCTGGGCCACTTCTCTCCGGGTGGCGAGGGGAGCTGGCCCTGCCCGGGTTCCCAGGCACAGAGAGGCACAGGGAGGCAGAGGAAGGCACAGGGAGGCACAGAGAGGCACAGAGAGGCACAGAGAGGCACAGGGAGGCAGAGGAAGGCACAGAGAGGCACAGGGAGGCAGAGGAAGGCACAGAGAGGCAGAGGAAGGCACAGAGAGGCACAGAGAGGCACAGGGAGGCACAGAGAGGCACAGAGAGGCACAGAGAGGCAGAGGAAGGCACAGAGAGGCACAGAGAGGCACAGGGAGGCACAGGGAAGCAGAGGAAGGCACAGAGAGGCACAGAGACGCACAGGGAGGCACAGAGAGGCAGAGGAAGGCACAGAGAGGCAGAGGAAGGCACAGGAAGGCAGAGGAAGGCACAGAGAGTCAGGCCTGGCTCTTTCCCATGTCCCAGCCCCAGCAGCCAGAGAGGCAGGACCTGCTCCTGGGACAGCCCGGGGCTGGGGCAGGCTCAGCACGGAGCCATGGCACAGGAGGGGACACAAGAGGGGACACGAGAGGGGACACAGGCTCAGAGGAGCGGGGTGCTGCTCCTGAAGCAGAGCTGGAGAGGCAGTGCTGGCCTAAAGCATCCCCAGCCAGGCCACTGAGCATCGGGGACAGTGGCACTGTGGGGCACTGGCACTGCTTGGGACAGTGTCACTGTGGGGCAGGGTCACTGTGGGTCACTGGCACTGTGGGGCAGGGTCACTGTGGGGC
>VYZP01012320.1:19114-121643 GCA_013400635.1 Hypocryptadius cinnamomeus
GTGGCTTTGCCACAGCAGAGTGGCTTTGCCACAGCAGGGTGGTTTCACCACAACAAGCTCCAAGCTCTGAAGTTCCCCTTCCCTGCCACATCTGAGCTGCTGCCCCAGCACGCTGGGAAAACACCCCTGCAGTGCAGCAGGCTCCTCTGGAGCTGCAGGTGTGCTCAGGTGTGCTCAGGGGTGCTCAGGGATGCTCAGGGGTGCTCAGGGGTGCTCAGGGGCNTTCCCTGCCACATCTGAGCTGCTGCCCCAGCACGCTGGGAAAACACCCCTGCAGTGCAGCAGGCTCCTCTGGAGCTGCAGGTGTGCTCGGGTGCTCAGGGGCGCTATAGGGTGCTCAGGGCAGGGACAACTCCTGCTCAGGTGTGCTCAGGGATGCTCAGGTGTGCTCAGGTGTGCTCAGGGGTGCTCAGGGGTGCTCAGGGGTGCTATGGGGTGCTCAGGGGTGCTCAGGGGTGCTATGGGGTGCTATGGGGTGCTCAGGGGTGCTCAGGGCAGGGACAGCTCGTGCTCAGGTGTCTCTGTGTCTCAGGGAGCATTTGGCAGGGCTGGGGGTCACAGGCAGCCCCGGGCACAGCAGCACAAACACAGACCCTGACAAGCAGCAGTGAGGGGATGAAAAGCTCTTGGGTTTTGGAGCAGGAGAAGTGCCCAGCTGCTGATGTGGGGTGCAGAGCTGCTTGCACACACTCCTGATGGGCTGGCACCCGAGCTGCAGCAGCCACAGGCAGTGCAAGGTGCCTGGCAGTGAAATCACTTCTGCTCAGAAGAACCAGGGGAATGCAGCTCCCTGTTTGCAGGAAATAAACCCAGAAGTGACCAGCAGAGCAGGGTAGGACCTGGAGGAGTGTGTGTGTCCCACCTGTGCCCCTCAGAGGGCAGCTCTGGACAATAGTCCCGCAGCTGGAGGTGCCACCGTGGGCATGGTGGGGCTGGGAGAGGCTCAGCAGTGCCAGGCTTTGCAGGAAACGCCTGAGAAAGCAGCAGAACATCCCTGGAGAAGATGGAGAGGTGGGAGTGCTCAGCCTTGGGGTGCTGACCCACTTAATCCTCCACACCTTGAATGGTTCAAATACTTGACAAATGACTGCCACACCTTTTGGGCTTGGGCTGGTTTTTGTCTGCACACGGAGATGCTGCTTTGATAAAGGTTTCCTTTCCTTGTCTGGCAGAGAGTTTCCGTGGGAAAACAGCCCAGCTGCCTCCTGCAAGCTGAGGTGGGCACAGGGAATTCAAGCCCAGGGCAGTTTGGGGCAGCTCTGAGGGGCAGAGAGGAGCCTCTCCACTGGAAATGCTTTTTCTGGGCCCAAATCCTTGCTCTGCACCCAGACATCCCTCTCCTGCCTGGCAGTGGTGCCCATTTTCTGCCCAGGAGTCCAGAGCATCCCTCATCCCCTCCTACCTGAGGAAGCAGCAGGGAGCTCCATCTTGCCCTCTCCTTAGCTGTGTTTTATAGCACCAATGCTCACCTCCACATTTTAATTGCCTGTATTTTAATTGCCTCTCCCCCCACATGATAAATGCAAAGCTCACAGAACCCATTCAGGGAGGAAAAAACAAAGGACTGGCAATAAAACTGGCATTTCCTAATGTATTCTTCCTCCCAGAGACTCCTGGCCTGCAAGAACTCATCTCTCAGTGCAGGGAGGATTTGGAAGCATTCAGATCATGCACACCTTATCAGTTGGGGAAGTAATAAATAATAATAGCAATAATAATGAGCAATTACTTCCCGGTGTAATTTAGATTTCTAAAGAGGAACTCCAAGAGCCCTTCCCTGATCCTGAAGAGGCTGTGACCCGGGCCCAGAGGGACTGGGAGGATTTAATTGTGGCACTGAGCAATTTCCCTGCAGTGCAGCTGAAGTGGAGCAGGCTGGCAGAGCCAGAGCTGCCTCAGGACCTTGCTGACACTCCGCTCTTGTGAGAATAATTGTGGGGCAGGGAGGTGCCTTTTTACCTGCTCACGGCTCACCTCCACCGGTTTGAAGCCCCATCCTGCAGGGTCCTACCCAGGCAGTAAAATTGCCCATTTCCTGCCTTTGAGAAGGTGCAAAGCAGGTGCTTTATTAGCTGCCATTCGCTGGGACTTTGGGGGAGGATGTGGCCTCCCCCCTCCTTCGTTTTTCACTTTCCTTTTCAGCAGAGGAGGCAGGATTGGCCTCTGAGGCATTAAAACCCAAGAGATTTGATATCTAGGGCTGCAGCTGCACCAACAGCCACTGCTTGAGCCCATTCTGAATTAAATTTGGGGGTTGGCTTCCATACTGAGCCAGAAATGAGGGAGCCCCCTTCTTTCAGGGGATTCGATGGAGGTGGCTGACAGGACCTCCTGATTTAAGATCCTTGACCTTCTCTTACATGAGACCAATCAATTCTGGTTTTACAGGAAAACTGGCTTTGCAGCTCTCTTTATTTGATTGCATTTCTCTATTAAAATGTGACATATCAACAAGATAAGATGAAACACTTTTTTCACAGATGCCAAGCTATGGTTTCCACACAGCCATGGAAGACTAGGAATGTCTGGGGTAGAGGGTTTAAATATCAGTGCAAACACTTTCTAGAGGCTTTCTAAAGATCTGAAACACAAAAATCATCCTGAACTGCTCTGAATTTCTGTCTTCTGTCAGAAATGAACCCTTTTTGCCCGGTGAGTGCTGCACTGGCTGTGTTTTGTGAAGGACACACATTTCCCCAGGTGAGCACGAGGAGCTGCTCCCTGTGTGTGTGAAACTGGGCACACTCCCCTCTCCCTTCCTGCATCTGAGCAGTTCCTCCCCTGCTGAAGGATTGGGTGTGTCTGGAGCTTGGCAGATTCACCTGTGCCTGCATTTTCCAGTCCTGAGGAGAAGCTGGATGAACTGCAGAGTGAATAATTCTTCCTCCCTCCAGGGCCTCCTGAAAGCTCCCAGCTGCCATCAGACATTATTCCCTGGGCAACACAAGGATCCTGTCCAGGGTGACCTCAGATTTTTTATGGTATTCATGATAGAAATGTGGGAGGGCAGCAGAGAAACTGGGCTGCCAAAAATTGGGAAGGGGAACAGACACAAGAGGTAAATTCTACTTTTGTGTGATACTCAACCCTTTCTTTGCAGCATCACGGATCTTGGCAGGTTATCAGCTTGATAAATGTCCTTTCTAGACTGACAGATGATTACAGATTGTTCTCTGCACTCTGCTGACCCACAGCAGCTGAAAATTCAAGGCAGCTGTTGCTGCTGAGCCTTGCTCCCCTCTCTGCTCCCTCCACATCCTCATCACCCCCTTTGGCTCGCTGCTCTTCCCAGGATTCTCCTTTCCCTGCTTTGTGGCCCAGTTTGCAGCATTATTTTTGAGAGCAAACCCTGCTCCACTCCCACGTTGGGATGGATTAAGAGCTTGTAATTGCTGCTGCTTTAAACTCCTCGTTAAGGAGCTGCCCAGAGCAGGTTTAATCAAGGCAGCAGCAGCTGCCTGCCCTCAGGAAGGCTCCGGTGGTGACAACAAGCAGCGGCAGCTGGGGACACATCCCTGCTACCTGGGGGCCTCCCAGGGCACAGCAGGCGTGGAAACAACGCTGCTCCCCACGGAACTGCTGTCCCGGGGGAGCCTGAGCTGGTGCTGGGGGTTTTCCTGGGCTTCCCTCCCACCCCGGAGCTCTCCCTGAGCAGAGCCCTGCCAGCATCACTCCAAGTGCTCCCCCAGGCTCTGCCAGGACACAGCAGACTCCTCAGAGGAGGGATTTGGCCACAAACACTCCCTCGGATTTTCCTGAAAAGAAAGAAAGCAAAAAAATAACCCTTAAGACATTCTCATTCTAAATCTGCAGCTCTGGGAGATTTGGAACCCTCCCACATCTCACTTCTGCACCGAGCTCTGCCAGGCTGGGAAGGGGCTGTGAAACTGCCCCAGATCCCTGCATGGAGAGCCCTCAGCAGCATCCCCACAGCCCTGCTGCTCCTGCCCCCTCCCTGCCAGCTCTGCCAGCCCTGCTGCCCCTCTGCCCCTGCCAGCCTCCCCCTCCAGGGTCCCTTCCCAGAAACGGGGCAGCAGCCGAGCTGCCCGTGGGTCTGAGCAGGGAAGGAGCACACAGCAGGGCTGAGGCAGGCTGGGAGTGCTGAGCAAACACCGAGGCAGCACAAGAGGGGCACAATTCCTCCCTCAGTGATTCCTGAATCAATCTCCAGGGCAGGGGGTGGGAGGAGGGAGAGCTCAGCCCCTTCCCCAGTGATTTCTGCGCTCTCCATGCCTTGCTTGATCCTTCCCCTGCAAGGACTTTTTGGCAGCTACAACCAGGATTTGTGACTTTAATTTTTGCTGCTTGCTGCTGCTCGATGTCTGTCTCCAAAGCAACCCTCAATTTCTGTGTGGCTCCAAACCCAGGGCTCTCGGCCAGCCATGAGAGAGCCCCAGGAATCTCTGCTCCCTTCCTCTTGAAGGGCACAAAGTGAAGGAATTCCAAAGTCTAAGCTGAGGATGGAAATGCTGCTTTGACACAAGATGCAAAGAAGGAACTCCTCACAGCGAGTCCCGAATGTGGCAAATTTGGCAGGGGAGCTGAGACAATCCTGCAGTTGATATTTAGTGTCCTGCTTAAAAGCAGAGTCTGACTTCCAGCCACTGTGAGCAGACTCCTCATGCAGCATCTGTCATCTCTCACGCCTCCAAAACGAGGATTCCTCAGGCAGAGGACACGGGCTGGGCTGGCCCCACAGGGTCTTGGTTTGAGACCACCATGCCACCTGCCCCTCAAACAAAAATCAATTCATTTGCTTTAGAGAATGTTTAGGTAATAATGTTGTTTTTGTAGAAGGAAGCAAGGTAAGAATGCTCTGGAAAGCTCCATTAGGCAGATGGGACACCCAAAACTTCACATCAGTTTTTGCCAATAACAAACATGTCAAAGCACTGAAAGAGGCTCAGTAATTGAGACTGGAGGAGTTTTAAGGAGGGAGAAATGTGTTTGGAACGATGGGATCTCAATTGTAAGATAGTGGAGTGGGATTTCTGTAACTGGACAATTTGCACGTGCAGTTATTTCTATTCCCTGACAGAAAGTGCCGTTTCCTCCTCCCTGGCCCCTGTCCCTCCCTGCTGCCATTCGCTGAGGCACAGCTCACATCAGCTCACATCAGCAGCTCCCTGGGCAGGCTCAGCAGCTTTGCAGTGCCTGAGCACATTTGGCTGGGCAGAGGCAGGAGGCAGCATCTCCTCCATGGAGCTGCTCAGCAGAGAAAGCGCCCAGGGCACAGGAGACTTGGAGCAATGACACCCAGCCAGGGCCGGGGACAGAGCCAGGGCCAGGAGAATCCTCCTGGAGAGCTCTCAGATGGACTTGGCAGCTGCCGAGGCCAGGGTGGGAGAGCTGGGGCCAGCACGGTGTGGGAACAGCCAGGTACGCTCAGCTCAGAGGGATTTTCCTGCACTGACTCACTGGATATTGAGTTGAAAGGAAATTGGGCTGGCCACGTTGCAGCATGTGCCTGCTGGAAAGGCAAATCCACAGGGAGAGCAGCCCTTCCCAGGCTGGTTCCTAGGTAAAAACAACAAACATCTGCAGAACTTGGTACCACAGCAACGATTCTGCTCCAAACCTTTCTCATTCAGCAAAACTCAAATCAAACCCGTGGTGAAATTCCTCCTGAAATGCTGTGAGCATCCCTCTGGAAGGAAACCTGCCTGAGCTGCAAGGACTGTTTGGATTAGGAACAGTCTGACTTTGAAAGCTCCCAGTCCTCCTGGAAGGATGGGGATCTCAGTATTCACTAATTAACCTATTCGTTTGAATTAGGAACCACCACAGCCACTTATTTTCTAATGTGGAAAACGAGCATTCCAGATGCAAAGGGGATGATTTCTTCTTCTCTCACTCATTCTTTCTTTTCTTCCCTTATTTCTTTTTCTGCTTGGCGAAATGTTTAAATGCCTTGTCAACGCCGAAGAAACACAGGGAAAAAAAAGTGACACGATGAAAGATTCAGGAAAACGGGGAACATTAACAAAGCTTGATGGGCAGGCAATTAAAATCGAAGTGAAGGATCGTTAGTATTCATTACCAGAAAACACGGGCAGGGAGGATTGTGCAGCTGCTGGAAATCCCCAGGATGTGAGTGGCGAGAAGTCATCCCAAAAACCCACTTGCTCTTTTGGCTGCTGAAGTTTCCCCTGGCAGTTAAGTGGATTAGCTGCTTTTTGTTGCCTCTTCACCCTTCAAGCCTTATCTGGGCTAAAGAGTGTTTGAAAGGCCTTTGAAACGAGGTTCTTGTCAGGGCTTTCGGGGGAGGTGAGATGTTTAATAACTCCAGCACGGTGACTGCAGCCAGCCCAGCCAGGGCCAGGCAGCACCTCTGGAGCAGGAGAGAGGCAGGGAACAGGGAGGGAACGTGGGATTCAGGGCTCTCACTGTCCCAGGCACCACCCAGGACATGAAGGGAAGAGGAGAGGAGTAGAGAAGGTGAGAAGGTGAAGCCTGCAATCGGTTCAGGCTTAAAGGCAGACAGGATTCCGAGTGTCTGTGAGGGGAATCTGGAGGAAGAGGGAAGAGGAGTGGGCTGGGAGGTGATTCCTGCAGCAGGAACGCTCCAAGCCACCTGCAGGTCCCACAGGAGAGTCAGGCTGCTGTGTCCAGGAGCAGATCCCACAGCCAAGCAACCCCCAAGATCAGAACCCACCATGGAAACCTCCCTCAGCTGCAGAAACAGCAATCCCAAACCAGACACCTTGAACATGAGCTTAAAAGTGCCTAAAAAACCTGTCAGGAGAGCCTGAAACAGCTCGAGAGCACAGCAAAGTTGTTTTCATGCAACATCTTCCAAGACTGGGAGACTTTGAACCAGTTCTTTCCGAGGGAAGAAGTGAAACTTGGTCTGTTCCTCGAGGAATAATGAAGTGCATTAATTGATCCTTTGGGCTTCCTGTAGGTTCCTGAAAGTCTCTGGATGGAGGAAGAGGGATTTATAAACTTGTTTTTAATGGGTATGGGTGTGAGGAGATGAAATTCCACCTGGTGTCACCTCCATCCCTAGGACACCACCGGCACTTTTCCTGGCTCTCAGCTAACTTCAGCAAACTTGTTAATCACCAAACAGGTGCTAATCACCTACAGAGAGTGCTTAAACACCATGACAGGGGTGTCAGAAAAGGAGCCAGAAAGCTTTGTGAAGCCTTTCCTGCCCTGAACTTGTGGCTCTGCTGCTGGGAGAGAGAAAATCCTGCCCTGTGCCCCAGGGAAAAACCCCGAAGCAGCGCAGGAGCTGCCCACTGGCAGTCTGGGCAGTCAGGTCCTGGCAGTGCTGTCAGTCCCAGCCCAACGCCCTGCGCCTGGCTTTCCCTGCCTCTCACTGGGGACTCCTCCAGCCCAGGCATTTTCTGCTTCTGGGCAGCTTCAGGCTCCTGGCTTTCATGTTGGTCGTCTGTGATCTGACAGACTGAGGGGATTATTTAGGGCTGGAGCCCCAATTAATGATGCTCCTGACGGGCAGAGCGGAGATGAAAACTCCCCCTGGCTTTTTATCTCCCTGGTGTAAACACAAACTCTGTTCTAGGAGGGATCTTGGAAGGGAGACACAGCCTGGACCAAGCCCTGGAGCTGAGGGGACTTCAGCTGTAAGCAGAGGATGAAAGGCTCTGGAAAAGGGGCAGGCTTAAGTCCCACAAAAAATCTGCATTATTCCTGCTCCCCATTGATGCTGCTGGTGGTGTTCACCCCTCTCCTTTCCCAGGAACTCTCTTGGCCACCTCACCTTTTACAGAACTTGTCTGCCAGGAGACAAACGGCAGGACACAAACATTTTCCACATTTGGTTTGGGGTTTTTGACTTTTTGCCTTCTAACATTTCAGGAGTGAGTGGAAGTGCAGGAACCTTGCAGTGGCATTGCTGCCTCTGCCTCCCTGCAGCTCCAGGTGCCTCTCACTCCCATTAATGCCTTCCCTGTCTGCATGCAGCAGTGCTCTGAGGCTGGGGCCACACAAATTGGTCCCTGGGGAGGACAATGATGTGTGGCAGCCCCGGTTTGCATCAGCCAAGCAGCAGCATCCAAACAGCCAGGCCAGCCCATCCCACAGCAGGGGCTTTGGGGACAGGAGCCTGAGCCTGGGGACAGGGATGCACCTGGGACTGGGCATCATTAAAGCACTACTGGGGCTTTTCTCTGTGTATTTTGGGATTTAAAACCTCCTCCATTTCAAAGCAGGTCAGGCTAAATTGGCTCTGCAGCCCAAGCAGAGAGTCCAGGCTAGAGGGAAAGGTGTTTGCATCACTGAGAACCTGTTAAAATTGCAAAGCTGCCTAAAAGATTCCTTAAATACTCGAAGGGCAGCATTAAAGCAAATATCCTTCCCTGGCAGGCAGCTGGGGATGGGATCAGTGTCCCAGGCCAGGCTCCTGCAGTCTGGCATCCCCTGCCCCCAGACCCATGGAAAATGCATCCCTGGGGAACAAGGAAAGGTGCCCAGTGATAAGCAGGTGCCCAAACAGCCTGATTTAACCCCTGTGGTATCTTGGTGAGGAGGAAATCTCAGCTTTCATTGGGGACAATCAAGACCAAACAGGAGGGCTGTGCCTGAAGTCTCCCCTGTGGAACAGTAGGAAGGGTGCCCTGAGTTTGCCCCAGGGGGGGCAATGTGAAGGTCCTGGCCCACGTGGGTGAGTGGATTTGGCTGTGTGTCCTTGCTGAGAGCCGAGGCTGGGGCTGATCTGCCACGAGAACATTCCCAGCTCTGCCCAGGTTAATTCTGCTCTGTAATTGAGAGGGTGAGAGTTTAATGAACAGAGGGAAGGTGCAGGATTCCTGTTTTATTCAGTGTTTGTTGCCTTCCCCAGCTGCTGTCTGGGCTCTTTGGATATGGAAGGAACCCCTCAGTAGATCCACAAGCTGTGAAAACCTGAACTCCTTCCTTCTGCCACCCCTCCCACCTGCCAGAACCCACAGCTCTGAGCTCTCCTCAACAACATCACTGTTTCCTCCTCCTTGTGCTTCCTGTGAAAATCCACACGCCTGCCTTGCTGGATGATCACCAGGACATGCAATCCAAATCCCTCCTGCTCCACAGATGGAGAGGGAGACCTGCAGCCAGGAGAGGGGTGGGGATGGCTCAGCTCCCCACAGCTCCTGGGGCTCTTTTTTGCACCGAGGCTGCAGAGTTGGTGCCTTCCCTGCTCCATGTCGAGAGTATTAATGCAGCTCCTATTCCCTGGGCCCAGGGGAGAGCTCCCTGACAGGGTAACCTGTGCTTTTGTCCCTTTGATAAACGAGGCACCGTGTTCTGAGCATCTTCTTGATATCTTTTTCCTGGCCTAAAGCATCCAACACGTTCCTTTTTAATATCTGGGCTGAACTCTGCAGCTTGACCAGCCCCAGCCAGAACATTTCTCTGTTCATCACTCAGCTTCTGCTCCATCTGGGAGTGCCATCCATGCCCTGCTGTCTGCTCACTTCCTGCCTCATATTGGTCACTTTATCACCACTGACAGCCCTGGGGGTGGAGGGGAGGAATTCAGAGCTTCTGGACAAAGGTTTGAGCCCGGCGGTTCACAGCTCGTGGTTTGTATACTGGGATAACCAAGGCTGCAGTTTTGGCTCAGTGCTTCTGATTTCCTTCCAAAAGTGGGAGAGAAATGCTCCTGATAATTCCCAAACACGGAGCCAGGGCAGAATTCAGGTTACCTGAACATCCTGAAGGATATCCCAAGTGAGGATCGTGGTGGTCCCCTCTACATCCTGTGCTCTGGAGGGTTTTTAACCCCTGAGCATCTGTCACAACCACCTGTTCTCCCCTTTTCCCAGCTTTGGAAAGAATGCAGCTGGAATGGGAATTGCTTGGCCATTTGCTCCTGCTGGGCTGGCTGGAGAGCTCAGTGAAGCCAGGAGCCACTCACACACAACAAACCCCTCTTTATCCCCCGGGGGATCTGTGCCAGCTCATCCTCCCAGCGCCAGCAGCTCCACGTGATTCACCAGCAATTTCTGCAAAACAAAGCCAGGACCCAACTCCTGGCTGCAAACCAGGGCCTGGGAAACTTCCCACACATCCTGCAAGTCTTTGCAAGGCCTTCTGCTCAGGTGTGAGGGCTGTGCTCCCCGGGATGGGATCTGCTCCCTGCACTCCAAAGCAATGTCCAACATCTCCGGGGAGATCTCTGGATCCAGGCTGCTCCCATGGGAAACACGGGGCTCCTGGAGCTGCTCCTTGCAGGCACTGGTTCCTGGCTGATCCTGGAATCAGCTGCCTGAGGTCTGGGCTGACTCAGCTCCGTGATTCATTTTTCATTGATGAATTGGGAGAGCTGCTCAAACCCAGAAACTTGGCAGCAGCGAGGCAAAAGAAACATCCCTTAGAATGAAAAAGTGAGAATGGAGGTGAGTGGGGCGTGAGGTGTAAGACAGAACCTGTCTCATGCCACTGCAGGTGCTGTTTATTCCCAGCTTTTCCCCCAGCTGGGCTGGATGGAGAGGAAGTGCTGGCAGGCTGGTGTGGCAGAGCAGTGTCTGGGGTGCAATCCCCGCCTGTGAAACTGGGAGAGCCGGAGCTCCTCTGGCTGGGGCTCCCTCCTGGGCTCTCCCTGGGCTCACAGGGAGGCTGAGGTGGGAAATGCTCCTTCCCAGAGCCCCCATCGCGTCCATGGGAGATCTCCAGCTGGCAGGGAGGCTCACACAGCCACAGCTCCCCAGGGAGCTCTGCTCTGCAAGTTTAACTCTTGGAAGAAGTGTTTGCTCTTTCAGTGTTTGTTCTTCTTTCTCTTCCTCTTTCAAACACCCCGAATAAAAGCAAATCTGTGTGTCAAATGCTGATGGAAGGAAGGAGACCTTCCCTACAATCCCTGCCTCAGTTCTCACCCTTCACTTTTAACACTTCTGCCTCAGCCTAATCCTTCCCATTGCAGCCCTGTCTCCGCTGCTTTTCCCCCTGGAGATTCCACAATGTTGTGTTTAGCAGAGGAAAAGGGGTGAATTTCCAGCTGGGGCAGGTTGGATGAGCTGCAGCGCTGTCAGCAGAGCTGGGATGATTTACTCTGACCAAGCACGAGCAGCTACAATAACTCACAGCTCCGTGCTGCTGGAGGGCTCTGCACCCACTGCTTGTGTCAGCTTGGGAATGTGCTCCCAGCCCAAGGAGACACGGAGGGAGAGCTGATTCCCCTGCCCTGGAAGCTCATCCTGGTGTGAGACACACTGGGGATGCACCTCTGGGGCACGAGGTTTGGGGATCAGGCAGAGATCTTTATAGAAACAACATTTCCCCTCAGTGCTGGAGAGGAAAATCCTATTTTTTTTCCCAATTTCAAGCCTTGCCCATGGCAAAGGTGTCATTCAAACCACTAAGAGGGAGCTGTAGGTCTAGAAAACGGGGGGCCCTGCTCCTCAATCCCATTTTTTTGAGCTCCAGACACAGCTTTTCCAAGCCAAGCCTTGTCTCCTTGCCAAGCCGTCTGTTAAATATTGCGGAAATGTTCGGAGCAAACAACATATTTATGCTTTCAGAGCAAATGATGGGTTTGTTTCCAAGCAAGCCCCTGTTCTGCTGTGATTTATTCCTGCAGCCTGCACCTCTCATTCCCTTTTAAAAAACTCACTGAATGCAGGTGATGTATTTTTGACATGATTGATTTTGACCTGCCTGGGCCTGAGCTAAATGAATCAACACTGGCAATTCCTGTGCCTGTGCCTGAGGAACAGCCCAGTGGATCAGGGCATCCTTCTTCCATCTGGAACGTTCCAGCAGTGGCTGTTTTGCAGCTCAGGAATCATCTCCATCACTCCAAAGTGCAGCTGGGAAAAGGTGGGAATGTCCCAGAGCAAAACCAGGGCTGTTCCATACCCTCTGCATTCAGCTTTCACTTCTTTTAAGGGCCTTTAATCCAGGCTGACAAAGAAATTTAGGTGGCTTGATAGTGGCAACTTGTTGAAGCACCATTATTATTTCCCATTAATATTTCCATTAATGTTTCCATCTCAGCTTTCTGGTGAGAAATCCTCTTGCTTGCAGCACTTTCCCCTTCCCATCTCAGCCCACAGAGGCTCAATTAAACGGCTCCACTCTCTGCTGCTTCCCCGAGCTCTCATCCCCGGGGATTTTGTTTCCTGGCAAGCTGCACCTCGGGAATGCCGAGGTGTGCCCGGCTTTGATGTTTATCACACAGTCACAAACACAGCCTTCCCAAAAATGACGGGTTTGGCAGCAAACAGCTCCTGGAGCCAGCCACTGGAGGGAGCCGCTGGAAGGAGGCTGGGCTTGGGCAATTTAAACCAGCAGAAATGGAAATATGATTTAAAAGGCCTTGGAGTCACAGTACCCCCTGCCTGCCAACAGAGCTGAGGAGGGATGGAAATGCCCAAGTCATGGGCAGGTGGAGAGGGAGGGCTCCAGCCCAGGTGCCACCATTCTCCAGACCTGCTGAGCCTCTCACAACCCACGGAAACCTCTGCAGTGTTTTGTCAGAATGTGTGCAAACACCATGGTGTGGAGGAAATCCCCACACTGGGAGCAGCAATAAACCCTCACTCACAGCAATAAACCCTCACTCACAGCAATAAACCCTCACTCAGCACCCCCTGAGCCTTCCCTGCCCAGGCTCAGCCTCCTCAGCCTCTCCTCACACAGGGAGCTCCAGTCCCTTCGCCTCCCACTGTCCCAGGCTGCTCCAACCCTATCCCAGTCACTTCAGGGATCCAGGGACAGCCACGTCCTCACAGGGGAATAAAAGGGTGGCCCAAGTGATTTGTGTTCATGCTGGGGGCAGGAAGCCTCAGCAGTGCTCCTGCATTTCGTGCTCTGCTCGTTCCCAGCCAGGGTGTTTGGTATTTCTGGGAAGGTTCCTGATTCCCCTTCAGCCACTGCAGCCCCTCAGACGAGTTCTGCAGAGGCTGAGATGTTCCAATGGAAATGCAGGTCAAAGGCATAAATGCTGCTGTAACCTCCCCTCACTCCTGTGCTGCCCTGGAACCGACCCAGCCTTGGCTTTTATTTTGTAAAACCAAGGCCCAGCTTCACAAGGGTTTCAAAGGCAGCCCTCTCTTGGCCTCTCCTGCATCCACTGGCAGCAGATGGGAATTCCTCCTCTCCCCCTCTGCTGGAGCTGGAGCTGAGCCCCTGCAGGATTCAGTGTCTTTTAACACCCTCCATAAATAAAATGCGCTCCCAGGAGAACAAAGCAGGGGGGTGGGTGCAGGACCGGGGCCCAGCTGGGCAGCTCTGGGGGTGGCACAGGGACACCTGGCCCAGGAGGGGCTGCCCAGCCTGGATGGCACTCTGGGGACACACAGGGACATTTGCCTCAATTCATTCACTCAGGAGGGGCTGCCCCTCAGCTGGCTCCTTCCTGCAGCACTTGATGAGCTCTCTGAGTGATCTTAGCTAATTGAATTATCTCCTAATGAGGTCTGGGCTCTGAATGGGTGTTAGGGAAAGAGAGAGAAGGGAAGGGAAGGGAAGGGAAGAGAAAAGAGAAGAGAAGAGAAGAGAAGAGAAGAGAAGAGAAGAGAAGAGAAGAGAAGAGAAGAGAAGAGAAGAGAAGAGCTATTCAATAGGCTGTTCAATATTCAGATTTTTCTCACACATGCCATGCACTGGATGTCACCAACACCCTCCTCTGTCACCCAGACTAATCCACGTGTTCAGAGCTTGCCCTGGAGCACTGCTGTGATCCCCTGGGAAATGGAGCCAGAGGGAGGGAGGAGAGGAAGGAAAGGAAGGAAAGAAGGTCCTTCCAACACCAGGAAACGTCCCCACCACAAGCATCTGAAGGGCTGGGTGTTCTCAGGCAGATGAGAGCAGAGCAGTGCTGAAGGGGAAATGGAATCAGCTGGGAATGGAGCACAATGCTATGTTTAGCCTCGCCAGGCACGGAAAAATATTTATTTCCAGCCGCAGGGATAGAGCAGGGGCACGTAATTAAGCAGCATCAGTGGTGAAGGCCACTCTTTTGATGCCTTTCTGACCCCAGGGAGCAGCTGCAGCAGCCCAGGAGCAGAGCTGGGGACACTAAAGCAGCACCAGTGTCACCACTCAGGAGATTTGGCCCCTGTTTGTTCCTCTTGTCTCAAGGCAGGAATTGCCAGGGATGCTCTGGAAATCCCTTTTCTGCCAGTTCTGGGGCTGGAATCTCCTTGAGCTTCCTCTGGTGCTCTGCTGCTGAAACATCCCCAAAACACTGCTGGGACAAATCCATCAGTGCCCATTTCTCTCCTTCCCCTCTGTCCTGGAGCCTTTCCAGGCTGCTCTGCCCAAGCTCTGGGCACCCCCAGCAGCCCCAGGGCTGCATTCACCCATTCCCAGCCCCTGTCTCACACTTCCAGGCAGGGTTTTAAGGGAATAAAAGCAGGGTTTGCAGCAGGAGCTGGCTGAAGGGGCACCAAGTGGCCAGGCTGGTGGTTTGTGGAATTCCTGTTGCATTCCCAGCAGGAATCTCCTCCAGGGAATCCCGTGGCTTTAGCAAAGGTTCTCCCACCTCTTCACCTGCAAATCCCTGGCTCAGATTGCACCCAAAGTGTGGCACAGCTGGACCAGGACACTCCGGGACACCTGGGGAACTCAATCCAGCAGGAACTGAAATGCAGGATAAATGTTCTGCACCTTTGGGATGTGGCTCTGCAGGAATCCAGCTCTGCCTTTGGCGTCTCAACACCTTTGGTAGCACAAAGAAACCATTTCATGAACAGGAAAAAGGCAGAGAATGACAAAAAAGCTTTCCTGTAATGAAAACTCGGTGGTATCCTTCCTCCTGAAAGCTGCTCCCTGCCAGTCTGTGCCAATTTCAATGGAAAACAAGTTCTTCCTATTGGATCAGCACACTTGTCCTTAAAATGCTGGATTTCCAAATTTCCTGCTTAAAGACTTGGATGGGAAACAACTCACAGGAGGTGCTAGCCTGTTTTTTGTGTGTCTGACGCTCCATGTACACTCCTGGTGACCTATAAATAATTAATAATAATAAATCTGCATATGCAGAGCTGCAGGCAGAGCCTCTCTCGTGCCTGTGCCCACACAAAGAGTTGGGCAGAGACTTTTAGAGCAAAAATAACTCCATTTTCTGCCCCACCTGGGTCATGGAATTATAGCACCGACTTTTAGCAGATTTACAGTCCCAAAATTTTAATGTGCAGGGCCAGGTTTTGGGCAAAAAGAGGAGTTGCATTGCCCTGTTCAGCAGAGGGGTGAAGAGAAAAGGGTGTTTGTCTCATTTTTCCCTCTCCAAGCTGCCTCTACCTCTCATTCCCACATTCTTTTCCCCCTTTCCAAACTGCACCATCAGGAAAAATCATCCCAATAAATGACACATTGTGTGCAACCTCATTCTGGGCTTTCCAAATAATGGCAGAGGGGGACTTCACAAAACCCTGAGTTTTCAATGCTTCGTACATTCATTTTTTTTTATAAGGGGTTTTATTTCCCATTACAAACGGTGCATTCATGCACTGACAGAAGTTATGCCTGGGTTCCCTGCACTCAGGGATCCACATGGATTTACTGATTTGCTCCTTTTCTCCCTCATGCAACTCTGATTTTCCCCAAGCACTTTCCAGATTGTGCATCTGCACGAGGATAAAATAAAAAGTTGATTAATTATGAGAGATAGCTCATGATTAACTCTACAGGCAGAGAGTAATTTTTGATTTCCAAAGGGCACATTTATTTCAATATTTGAAAGCCATCATACATCCAAGGGACCTCCTGAGAGAGCAAAATTCACCATCCAGAACTTTTAATTCCCCTTGAATTTGTGGTTCCAGGACAGTACAAGGGGCTCACTCAGCTCATGAGAGAATATGAATTTCTCCTGGAGAAATTGCTAGAAACAGGTCACCAGCATTCTCATTTTAAATATTTGGGGTATTTTTCCCAAGGATCCCCTCTCACCGTGTGGCTGCTCAAGCTTCACTGGCATTTTTCCTGTTTATCCTCCTGTTTGTGGGTTTCTGTTCCATTTCCCCTCCTCTCCTGGTTTTAAAATGCCCTTTGGAGAGTTCTGGTAGTGTTCAACTCCATTTATTCCTCCAATTGACAAACCAGGCAGGAAAACTTCCACTTCATGGTCCAGCACAAGCTCTCTGTAAATTGTGCTGCCTTGAGAGAGCTCTTTTTAAGGAAAGATATTTAATTTTATGTTTTAATTGACATGGGGGGTTTTAAAGTTTGCTGCTTTCAAATCTCAGCTTCCACAGATTTAATCTTCCATAAAACTCCTATTTTTATCCAGCCATGGCACAATTTGGAGGGTGATTTCTCATTTCCCAGTAAATGAGGAGCAGAATTTCCTCCCCCCACACTTCCCTGACCTCTGTTGTGACAAAACCCCAAATATTTGGGAACAACTCCGGTTCCAGGCATCCCATTTGGATCTGCACACAGAGTCCACTCTGAATCCAGCCCTGCCAGGAGCCAGAGCTGCCAACTGCAATTTTCTGGCTGGGGGCAAGCAGGCAACTTTCAGGCATATGTTAAATTCAGTCTGAAATGAGCATTATTGGTCCCAAAGCCATCGTGGGGAGGCAGAGCCGGCCCTGCTCCCTCTGCTCCTGGGGCTTTGAGGGAACGGGGGATGCTCCCCAGAATAACACCCCCACTCCAGATTTTTAAAGTCATTTGTAACAACAATGGCCCAGATCTATATCGTAGAAAAGCCAAAATCAGCTCAGCTCCACTGAGCCAGAGCAGGAGGAAAGTGTGGCCCAGCTCCAAAAAAACCAGCAGAGCTGCGAGCGTTGACACCCAGCAAGGATCTGGCCATATGTGGATCTGCAGGAATATTTTGACTTTCTGTTTTCCCCGTGAAACGTTGGCTAATTGGCAGTGTTTGTGTTCCAAAGGCAGCTGAAAAAGGAGCTTTTGTGTTTGTGTGTCCGTGTGCAGGGGGTGAGGAGTGGGAGGAGGGTGCCCCACGGCTGGGGTCTTTGGGATCTTTGGGAAGGGAAAAACAAGAATTCGCTTTTAGGGCAGCAGATTCCCTTTCCAAGATCTTGTCCTTAAATTCCAGCCCATTTCTTTGCAGACCTTCCATTTTTCTGGGTATTTGTTGTGTTGGGTGGTGTTTGATTCATTTAGAGAAAAGGAAAACAGGGATTCCTAAAGAAGCAACGTGGGGAAAACTGAGCCCAACCCCATTCTCTGTCCTCCCAACTGCTGGGGGAGAGGAGGTTCAGAAAAATGGGAGTAAAACTGAGCTTGGAAGGGAGGGGAGGTGTTCTAGGATGAGGTTTTATTTAGTCTGATGGGATTGGTCATTAATTAAATTAATTTTCCCCAAGTGGAGGCTGTTCTGCCCATGACAGCAAATGGGGAGGGATCTCCCCCAGCCAGGGTCAGCCCACCCCAGATGGGCAAATATTGAGTTTGGGTTTGTTTGTGTGGAGCCTGAGATGAATCCCCACACAAACCCAGCTATTTATCAAGCAAAAAACCCCTCTCCCCTTCGGAGTCCCTGCTGCAGAACCAATATTTGATTTTAATTTGCTGTGTACAGGCCCTTGCAAAGCAAACAGGGCTGTTGACATTGTTACCTGGGCTCCTGGGGACGCTCCATCAGCTCTCCTCAGCTCGCCCTGCCCACTAAAACTTCACACAGAACTTTTAGGAAGCCAACCAGGCCTTTTCCCACTAATTCCAGCGATGCCCCAGCTCTGGCAGCTGCCCCGTGCTCCCAGCTCCTCCTGGCATTGCTCACACTGCCAGTTTACACCAAACCTGTGCTTCCCCCATCCCTGGTGTCTCAAAGGCTCTTTGGGGCTAAAAAACCCCCAATTTTCAGCAGCTCTAGAGCCAGACATTGAGATGCCTTCAGCCCTGGGATTGTCCCTTCCCACACCCCACAGCTGAAGCACAAACTGTGTGGCTGCAGGGAGTCAAATTCCACCAGGAGTAGAGAACACTGATTTTTGGGGGATGGTCACCATGATACCTCCTAGAAAATACATCAATAAATGCCCCCACTGCCCTCAGCTGGCGATTTTCCCTGTCCCAGGAACTGGGGCTGGGCCCAGCACACAATTTCCCCATAAAATAATTTTTTTTCACATTAATCCCATCTCCATCCCACGTAGAGGGGTTCAGCATCCAAAGCCTTCCACAACCTGCACCTTGTTCTCCTCAGTGCTGCAGCAAGGGAGCATTTTTCCTCTGCATGGAAGGGAACTGCAGACCCTCTGGAATGTTTTACTATGCAGAGTCAACACTAAAGCTTCACAGGTTGTATTAAAAATCCATTTTCAAAAAGCCTTTTCAAGCAGAAGCTTTGAACATTGCAGAATTTGGCCTCTGTGAATGACCAGGATAATGTCATTCCTAAGATTTCCCTCTGAGTTCTTTCACAGCTTTTTTTCTCTGAAACAACCCCTTTGTTTTTGCTCTTTTGGGGACCAGGAGCTCAGGCTGGATGCAGCTTTTCCATTTCTTCTCCAGACCCCCCTTGCAGCTGCTCATCTGCATCTGGAGCTTCCAAGGCAGATGTTTTCAAAGACAGAGAGGTCACCAGAGGAAAAATCCAGCTGTGTCCTGCTGGACTCGGTGTCTTCACTCTGTCATCCCCATTTCCCTCCCTGCTCCCTCAGGGAAAGGAATCCAATTCTGTTTGCTTTGATCAGACAAATGTTTCTCCCCCAGCTGCTCCATTAGGGGCCTGTTCAGAGCCCTAATTAAGGGTTCTGCCACTTAAATCAAGTCCAACGCCACGCAGAGAGCTGAGTAATAGGGCCCAGCTCCCCACAGCAGTTCTGTTGTTTTCTGCATAAAGGGAAATAAATGACATTTGTGCAAGTCTCCAATCTGCTGGGTTTTCCAGCAGTGGCCTCCAATGAAAATTTTTCTTCCAGGAAAAAAGAGGGAAGTGAGACACATTGAAATGAGACCCTTGAAAGAGGGAAATCCTTATTTACAGCCAGAAAGTCCTTTCTGCTCCCTAAAATCCCCATTCCAAATCTCAACAGCGTCTGCATTCCAAACCTTCCCTTGGCTGCTCCTGCTGCAGGGATGCTGCCATGAGGGAGATGGATTTTTCCTGCTGAATTCTTTACGATTTCCTGGCTTCTTTCTGTGGGGATCCTGCATCCCTCCTGCAGAGAAAGGGGATCAAACACAGCCACAGGGGCAGCCAGGTGCTGCTGTCCCACCTGCTGGGCTCTGCAGGGGCGACCCCATTTCCCCAGGTCAAACCCCAGCTCCACCTTCTAATTCTTCTCCTTTCCATGGGAGAAAGGCCTCAAAATCAAACCCCAGCTCCACCTTCTAACTCCTCTCCTTCCTGAGGCAGAAAGCCTTCAAAATCAAACCCCAGCTCCACCTTCTAATTCCTCTCTTTTTTGAGGCAGAAAGGCTTCAAAATCAAACCCCAGCTCCACATTCTAACTCCTTTCCATGGCAGAAAGGCTTCAGAATCAACCCCCAGCTCCATCTCCTATTTCCTCTCCTTCCTGAGGCAGAAAGGCTTCAAAATCAAACCCCAGCTCCATCTTCTAATTCCTCCTTTTTGAGGCAGAAAGGCTTCAAAATCAACCCCCAGCTCCACATTCTAACTCCTCTCCTTTCCATGGCAGAAAGGCTTCAAAATCAAACTCAGCTCCACGTTCTATCTCCTCTCCCTTCCATGGCAGGAAGGCTCAGAGCACAGCGATTCTATGGGACATTTTCTGGAAGCTCACCTGGCAAGGTGAGCCCAGCTTTGCCCTGCAGCAGAGCCAGGAAAAGCCGGCAGAGCCCCGACTTGGGGCAGCGTTCTGCTCGCAGGCAGGAGCAGCTTGCCGGGAGGATTTTCAAGCGCCTGTTGCTGGAGAGGTGAAGCCCAAATGTTGCTGCCATTCCTCCTGTGACAGTAATAAATGGTGCTGCTGCTCCAAATGCTCCGTCTGGCTGGGGCTGAGGTGTGAACGGAGCCATCCCAGGGCAGCCTGACCCTGCGGGTGCCAGGCACAGCCCTCCCTGCTCAGGGTGCTCACAGCCTGACAGCAGACAGCAAAACATTTCTCTCCTTCCCCAGGAGACTTTCACAAGCTGCTCCAAGTTATTTTTTGCTCGCTGTGCCACCCAGGAGCTCCAGGGAAGTGGAGCAGGGGAAGCCTCTCCCTGCAGAAACACAGACTGGAAATCCTTTTCCACGCTCCCTCCTCTCTCTTTGGCAGCACAGTTTGCTTGTTCCTCCCTCGTGTGAATCCTTCTGGATTCAGAATCTCAGCTGGGACCTCCAGCAGCCCTTGGGAAGCTGGTCCAGCCACATCTCCCTGCAAAACACTGCAAACTCCAGTCAAATCCCTTTTTCCTGAATGAATGGCCATTAAATGGATGTGACCAGGCTGTAGGAATCCCTCTGTCATATTTCATTTTGTACACAGTAATAGTGAAAATGGGTTTGGTTTCTCCCATTAACAAATAGGCTTTGTTTATTTTAATAAACAGGTATTTTGGGTACAACCCTCCTCCAGTCTAAGAGATGAAACTATAGCTATTAAAGGCTGACTTTTCCCAAAGCCACCACAAAATTCCTCCAATAATCCCACTGGAAAACCAGGATTGGCAGGAGCCAGCTCAGGTGCTCTGAGTGCAGCATTCAAGACTTTGAATTGGTTACTAAGAAATACTAAAATATTAAATAATATTTTGAAGTATCAAAGCACTAAATAGCCCAGTCAGTCTCAGTGAGCTGTGCTGAGCTCTGTGTTTCATGGCTGTATCAAAGGAAGGCAAAATTTAACCCCTCTGTCCCCAGATCCTGATCCAGGCCCTCCCCAGTGCAGCCCCATCGATTTTGAGCTCTGATTCACACCCTGGAGCTGGGGCCATTTGTAGACTTATTTTTTGCTGTGATCAGAAGTTGCTTTGATTCTTCTTCTCTCCTGCTGACAATCCCTCCCCAAGGGAGCCAAATGCCAGTGGTGCCTGCCAGCTGTGCCAGCTGGGCCTTAAGCCAGAGCTTAGAATTAAACCCAGGATTTGATCTGAGACCTTGGAAAAGGCTTCCAAACTTAGGTGCTAGAAGAGAGAATGTGGATTTATAGTTTAAAGCAGAGATATGTTAAGCTGAGTAGAGGAAAGTTTAGAGTTTTAGAGTTTAAGATACAGAAAAAAATAAAAGTAGTTACAAAGGTAACAAGAAGTTTAAAGTCTACCACTGTAGGTTTGTGTGTCATAACATGATTGGCTAAGAAAGCTTAGACTGTCATATTTAAGGATTTAATTATTTAAGGATTGGGTCAAAATATATTTAATATATAATATTTAAGGATTGGGTCAATATATATTTAATATATAATATTTAAAATATAATATTTAAGGATTGGGTCAAAAGCATCAATATCCTTGCCAGCTGTGCCACCTCCTCTGCTCAGGCCCTCGAGGTAAACTCACCTCAGTGGGAACAACTCCACGGCCTATAATTCCAAATCTATTAACTCTGAACATCACACAGCACATAAACTTAACTGGCCCTTGCAAGAGTGCAGCTCCTGTGCCAGGGCTGGCCATAAATCCATAAATCAGCCCCGAGGCTGCCCCGATCGATGGGCAGGAATTATCCCCCAGCATTAGATTTGATCATACACGGCTCCAGCGATTCCCTGGCTGTCCTGTGGCTGAGGAATCACGAGAATTAATGGTCTGCCTGTGCCCAACCGAAATGTTTATGGGGCAGGATCACCCAGCCTGTATTTCATACTTAAAACCCTGCATTAATTTCTTTGTGCTACAAGCAGTCAATTGTTTTTTAGATTTGCTGGTGTATCAAAACCATCGAAACTTTATGGGATTTTTTGGTTTCTTTTTAGCTATTGTTTCACAGTCTCCTTGTGCAGCAAGCTTTCAGTGCTCCCTGTATAAAAGTGGGATTTGTCTGGGGCTGCTGCACAGTCAGGGCTGGGCTCTGGGCAGTGAGAGCTGACCTTGGGCACAGGCTGTGTCACCGGGGCTGTTTGGGGACAAATTACTGTCCCCCTGCTTCAGAGCTGTCACTTCAGCATGAGCTGCTGTGGATCACCCAGGCAGTCCGGGCTGCTGGCCTCCAGACGGGGCTCAGAGGGGATTTTCCTAAACATTGGATGGGTTGGGCTCAGCTGCTGGGGCAAGTGAAGGGTTCAAGCTGTGATTTTCTATCTCAAATATTTATCAGTGTCATCAAATGCCCCTGGCAGCGTGTGCAGAGTCCGTGGGGGATGGAAGCCCCGTGGAAAGGACTCCAGACATCCCAGGCTCTGCTCCTTGCTCTCCTGACTCTACTGCAGCTCCACAGGGGAAATATTTTATGCAGCTGCCACGAGCAGAGGCGGTTCCACCTCTGAAGATTTTTGAAAGATCTGCTTTCAGCCTTATTCTGGATTTCTGTGCAAGTCACAGGCAGATTTCAAAGCTGTTTTGATGCCTGAAGATGCAATCTTTGTGACCTTGGTGCCTTATAAACAACATGCCATCCTTACCTGGCTTTAGGTACCAAAATCTCCCCCTTAATCTCTTGGCTTCCCAGCTGTCAAATATTTATTTTTCTTTTTTTCTTTTTTTTTTATTTTGCATCTTGGGAGCTCCAGAGATTAATTTGTTCACATAAATGGTGTGAGACACAGGGAGGGAAACATCATTAGTAGGAGAGGACAGCAAACAAATTTTAAGCAAGAAATGTTTTTTGATGCAGTTACCTTCAGATGGGAGGGGAAGGAGGTGGGGAAGGCTGATTTTTCCTTTCTTTAGAAAGGCAGCAATTAAAACCTTCACATTTTTGTGCAAGAAGGGAGTGAAAAAGTTTCCAAAATCCACCACAACAATCTCCAGACTGTCAAAATTTTTCAGATGATTGCGATATTGAGAAAACAAATCCCATTGTGAGACAACCTCCTGAAAGGAGCCCCTCCAAGCGCTCTGCAAACATCACAACAGGATGTTTTGACACTGAAGGCACTTCACCCCCGTGGTGAGTATGGGGAATGTTGTCAGAATTGACACCAATTCCTACAACACATCAATTCCAGCAGGCAGGGAAGCGTTTATTGAGAGTGAAATGGGAGAAACCTCAGCATCTCCCATGCCAGAGGAGCAGCTGAGGTGCAGCAGCAGCTCCTGGGATGCTGTGTCCCCACAACCCTGCCAGATTGAATGTCTGCCCACGATGGATGAGAGTCACGAGGTTTTTGGGCAGATCTAAGTTTGCTCTATTTGCATATCAGGGGTTAATTGTCCAGTTACAGCTTCAGCTAATGAAGTCCCATTGCCCCTTTGCTTTCCTCTCCCACTCACTTTTGTTTGTCCTTTTTGGCCCGGGGCTGTGATGATGGCCTTGTTCCCAGGCCCAGAAGGATTGTTTAGTCTGCCCAAAAAGTGAGGAGAGCTAAGCAGCACTCTAACAGAGCTCAGAATGCTGCACAGATCCTGAAACCAGAGAAGCTGAAAAGCTCAGGCATCACCCAAAGCCTCTGCTCAGCTGCTGCCAGAGCTGAGGCTGGGGGGACTGTCCCCTGCCAGGGAGGTGACAGTGACAGCCCAACCCGGGCTCAAACAGGGCACAACTCCCAGTCCACGTGAGCAGGGCTGGGGCAGAGCAGGGGCTGGCACCACCTGACCCGTGCCCATCCTCATGCTCCAGATCAATCCCCCTGCAGCCACCAACAACCCCAGAGCCGGGAGAGATCGATGGGCATTGGGGACAGAATGGAAAATCCTGTCCTGCCTCGGGTCTGAGCCACAGGAACAGCTGTGGGGCACAGGAACAGAACAGCTGTGGGGCACAGGAACAGCTCTGGGGCACAGGAACAGCTGTGGGGCACAGGAACAGAACAGCTCTGGGCCACAGGAACAGCTGTGGGGCACAGGAACAGAACAGCTCTGGGGCACAGGAACAGCTCTGGGGCACAGGAACAGAACAGCTGTGGGGCACAGGAACAGCTGTGGGGCACAGGGACAGCTGTGGGGCACAGGAACAGAACAGCTCTGGGGCACAGGAACAGCTCTGGGGCACAGGAACAGAACAGCTGTGGGGCACAGGAACAGCTCTGGCCAGGTTTTGGTCCTGCAGAGCCACACCTGGGCTGCTGCTGCTGTTTGAAAGGGAGCCAGGCAGGGCTGGGGCAGCCTGTGCAGCTCCTGGGTGGCTGCTGAAGGCCTCGCTCCTGCCTTGCTGCTGCTGGCTCTGGGTCTGGCACACACCTGCAAAGAGGAGCCAGTTGTTGTGTCTTTACATGGATTTTCCATTCCTCTCCCTGTCCAGAGCAGCTCGGTGCCTGTGTGCTGTGTGTGGGTGCACAAGCATTGTCTGGTTCTCATCTGTTCTTTGTCAAAAATCCATTTTCTTCTCTTTGGAAGTCAAAAAAATCCAAAACCCAAAAAACCCCAAAGCAGTGATGTTATGAAGAGCAGTGCCAGCATTTCCTGAGCTGGATTCAGGACCAGAACTGCCCACGAGGGATGGTGGGGTGAGCTCTGCACCCTGAATTTGGCTGCTCAGTTTGTGCAGGCTCTGCAGCAGCAGCAGCAGCCTGAGCTCACGTCTGCCTGCAGAGCTGGCTGCAAATGAGCTCTGGGTGCCCACAAACTCGGTCCAGCTGGAGAACTTTGACCTGAAATAGCCCCTTTTCTCAGCCCTGGTATGGTTTTATCGTTCCTGTGCCACACAAAAGCAGACAAGCAGAGTCCCTGCCCTGGGAGCCCTCCAGCACAGAGCCCCCAGCGTGTTCTGTGAGCTCAGGGTGCAGAATTCCTCATGGAAAGGGACAAAACTCACTCCAGGTCTCCACACCAAACCCTGAGCTGACTTTGTACTTCATCCTCCCATTTTTCCACCCACTCTTTCCTCCTCCTCCTCCTTGTGTCACATTTGGTTTACATTTAGTTGTTACAGAAACCCCCAAGTTTTGCAAATGTAAGAACAATTTTCCCTCTAGAATATCGAGTTTCCCCTGGAAACTGCCTCAACTCCTGGATTCCAAAATGTGATTTTCTTGACCTATAAATAGGAGAAAGAGGCCAGCTGTAGTGCAGATGAAACGTGTCCTGCATGCTCTGGGATTCTCTCCCAGATCCTGGGAGCTGGAAACAACTTTTGTTTCTCTTCTCCCTTTTCCACCTTTTCTTTTTTAGGAGCTGAAATCTGATATAAGCACATGAGGAGCTCCAGGAACCTGCACTCCAGGTCTGGCAGAGCTGGTGTTTCCTGTCACAAATGATTCCCTGGAACTCAGGAGCCCTTGCTGTCGTTCCAGCAGAGCAGAAATCCAAGGAACAGCTTTTTTCAGTCACTTTTCTCAACGTGAGTTTTTATTCCCTCGTGAGCACCACCCAAATTCCCAGTGATAAAGGGAAATTCTGTGACTTCATCTCACTCTCAAACAGATGCTGTGTGGGCTATGGACAATCCTCTAAATAATGTGAAAAAATAAAAGCTTCTTTCTTTTATATAATTTAATAAAAGCCAGACTTGCTGTTCTGATTGAGGTGCAGGGGGGCTGTGTTCTGGAGAAGGGAATGAGACAAAGCTGAGCCTAAATAAGAACCCCGGGATCTGAGGAGGAGGGAGCTGTTCTGCTGATAACAGAATTCATAATTTCTGAATCTGCAGCAATTTAGAAAGAACTGTGTGGAGTTTGCATCAAAATCTGCTTTTGTTTCATCATTCCCAGCAATTCCTGAAGTAAAACTCATCCTGCAAGAGCTGGGAAAAGCCAGAACTCAAGAGAGGCTCCTCTGGCAGGATCCAAGTTCCAGAATCCCAAGCAAGGAAGGGATTGACCCCATGGGAATGATCTGGTACCTGCTGCTCCTGGGACAGCTCCCAGCCAGACTGCAGCTCTGGAATTTCACCAGGATGGTTTATCCAGCCAGACTGCAGCTCTGGAATTTCACCAGGATGGTTTATCCAGCCAGACTGCAGCTCTGGAATTTCACCAGGATGGTTTATCCAGCCAGACTGCAGCTCTGGAATTTCACCAGGATGGTTTATCCAGCCAGACTGCAGCTCTGGATTTTCACCAGGGTGGGTTCATTGGACCAAACTGCAGCTCTGGAATTTCCCCAGGATGGTTTATCCAGCCAGACTGCAGCTCTGGAATTTCACCATTTCACTAGGATGGGTTTATCCAGCCACACTGGAGCTCTGGAATTTCACCAGGCTGGGTTTATCCACAGGGGGAGCCCAGCTGGGGGGGCTGCAGCCACTTTTAGGAGGGCTCTGATCTCTGAGCAAAGGAATGGAGGCAAATCCAGCAAAGCCAAGGATCCCTGCTGGTGGCAGCCTGGAATTCCCTGTGAGCTGTGCCTGGGATGATCCCACCAGCAGCCTGGCACATCCTGGCACGTGGGAAAAGGGCACAGGAGCTTGGAAGTGCTCCCAGCTGGAAGCAGGGCTCTGACAGACCTGGGCTGGCCCTGCAGGGAGGGCTGAGCCACGCCAGCTCCTGCAGGGGATGGAGCACGGCCAGAAACGAAGGATTCCTCTCTCCCCTCCAAAGGACAAACTGCACAGCGATCCCACAAGGTGACCAGGGCCAGTTTGATCCCAAAGAATCGGGAATGCTGCCACACATGGATCCCCAAATCCAGCAGGAACTGTTCCAGGTCCTAGCAGCAAGCATGGGATAACAAAGGAAGATTAAGGCAAAGTCCTTAAGGGATGGTGCTGAAGATTATTTCTCTGAACCAATTAAGCATACAAATTAATTTCCTGAGGGGATGATGTTTTATTAGAAAACAGCTTTTGCAGAGACCCTGGAGTTTGCTTTGCTTGTGATTATTGTATTTTTCCCCCAAATTTGTTGTGGATGCTGCCATCACAGCAGGGAGAACATTTGCTTAGTCAGGCTGTGCTTTTCTTTCTTTTTTTTTCCCAGTGATTTTGCTAGAAGCAGACAAATCCTACACTGGCTGAAAGGGAGGATTCGCAACCAAAACTTAACAGCTGTCCCCTAATCAAGGACAATGAGGCTGCTGTGTGTCAGCTCTGGATCAATACCTGACTCCATCAGAGGCACCAGCCTTTCCTAAGTGCTTTGCAAGGTGCACTAATGCATCCTAAAGCTGCCCTTTATCCTTTAGACCCCAAAATTTTGTCCTGGCCAACTGTAAATCATCTCCTGTAAATGCTGTAAGAAGCAGGAATCTTAATAAGCCTAATTTATGTTAGCTTTTCTTTCTTTTCTTCTCCTCTCCACCACAAATATAAAATTATTCTTTGCATCACAGGTGGGCCCTTTCCAAAGGATCTGAGCTACCCTAAGAGCCCCTGACAAGCTAAACTTGGTATTAAGAGCTCAGGCTGAGCCCATAAAAGAAAGGGGAAGAAATTCCTTGTTTCCTGGCTCCCTAATTCCATATATAGGGCGGTGTGGGATGAGGGCAGCTTTAGGGGATGGTGCTGAGCCAGGAGACCTTTGGGAGGGATTTCTGTGAATGAGTGACTCCAGCAGGGCCTTTCTGGGAAGCTTTTCCCCATGGGGCCGAGCTCCTCAGCAGCCTGATGTGTTCCAGATGAGCAGGCACTCAGACTGGGAGCTCTAATTGGAAAGGCACCAATGAAAAGAACACAGGGGGGGAAAAAAAGTTCTTCTCTTGCTCGTAGCCTAAACCTGGTGTTTTTCTGCAAATTGCACGAAATGAGGGACTGATAAGGAGGCCCTGCAGCCCTAATGAAAGGACAGGCAGTGATGTATGGATGTGTCTGCAAGCACAACAGCCAAGGTCTCTGCTGGGGCAGACTGGGAGGGAGATTTGGCACTTTTTCAGACCACAAGTTTATTTTTATGAGCTGGCCTGCACGGGTCAGCAGTGTGCCTGCAGCCTGGAACAACACAAGGAGAAGCTGCTCCTATTTTGAAGGACTTCTGGATAAATGTCTCCTTATTTCTCCTTATTTCTCCTTGTTTATTTCCAGAGCTGCTTCCTGCACACCAATCTCTGTCTGCAGGAGGGGCAGCTGCCCATCAGCTCCATCACTTGCTCTGCTGAACAAAACTCTTCTCTGAATTAAACTTTTCCATCCTGCAGACTTTTTAGGCAAAGAAAACCTTGGAAAAGAATTCAACAGATGTAGGAGTTGAATTTTGTTCCAAAGGTCAGCGACTTCTCCCTCTAAAATTTATTACTGGACTCAGCAGTTACTTTAAAATCACTGAGCTCTGCATTGGCAGAGGGTTCAGTCTTAACTATCTGGAATCTGAGAGTGATTTATTTATGGTTTTGTGGAAGAGGCAAAACTGAATTTCCACCAGAGCCCGTCCTGTGCCGTTAGGGGCTGGGTCAGGCTGGAGCCTGGTGTGAGGGAGACAGAGTGAGCTCTGCAGTGCCCTGATGAAGGCCAGGCTCTGGGGATTCCTGTGTTTGCTGGCAGCCCTGGGTGACAGATGCCTGCCCTGACCTCTGCCCCTCCGCACACTTTTGTCACTTTTTGTGGGGCTGAGGAGCGCTGACCTTGCCAGCGCTGTGCACTTGGCTGAACGCTCCCAACGCCCAGAAAAATGGAACCAGTCACAGCAGCAGCAGGAAAAGAAATCCCTGCTCTGCAGAGGGTGGGGAGCAGCATTCCCTGCCTGGAGCTTCGGCTGCGGGGCTGCTTTAATTTGGGTGCCTGGGAAAGCTTGAACCTGGGAATAGAAAGTGAGAGGGGCTGAGGCTGTGCAGGGAGCTGCAGGACTGACACCCACCCACAAACTGGGGGTGCCAGCATTGATCCAGCACAAACTGGGGGTGCCAGCACAAACTGGGGGTGCCAGCACAAACTGGGGGTGCCAGCATTGATCCACCCACAAACTGGGGGTGCCAGCACAAACTGGGGGTGCCACCATTGATCCCCACCCACAAACTGGGGGTGTCCAGTTCTCCTAGCAGCTCAATTTTTTGGGACAAAACCAGAGCTGGAATGGTCACAACTGCCCTGAAACACTCCAGCAGCAAAGTGACTCCTGTTTATTGTTGTAGTTGTAATGGTTCCCCATTTAGAAGGGCCTGTATCTAATTTATACCCACTTAATATCTTTTTTATTGGGCAATTAATCACAAGGGAGGAAAAAAGAGGGAGAGAGCTGGGAGGTCTCTATTTCATTTGCTTAATAGAGGATTTGTGGTGGGGGAGTCAGAGTTTGCTGATCATTTATCTCAGGGAGGTGGTTTATTTTATTTTATTTTATTTTATTTTATTTTATTTTATTTTATTGGAGGGTTTCTGGTGGGGAGGATTTCTGGAGGACAGGACTCTGCACAAAAGACTCTGGCAAGGTCACCTCAAAGGTGGCGTGAGGTTTCCATGGAAAGCAGCCAGGATTCCCTTGGGACCAGCATTTTCCTTCCTCCATGGTCTGCTCCTGCTCTTTGGCACCAGATTCCCAGCCTGGATCATTCTGCATTTTTCATTTATTGTCCCTCCATTTGCTGCCACCCACCTCAAGGCAGCTCTGAGTGCCCGTGGCATAAACTGCAATTTAATTGTTTTTGAAGTGAACCAAAATCATGAGATCACAACTTCTGTCTTTGTGCACCTCTCTCCTGCAAGGCCAGGCTGAGATTCAAAGGCAAGAGGAATTCTTTGAACCTTGGGCCTAGAAGGAGCTGAAGGAGCCCACATTGCTGGTGAACCTCAAACATCAAACAAATAAAGCCCTGAGAGTGAGAGAGCCTCAGCTTGGCTCTTTTGGGCAGCCAGAAGTCACAACTTTACAGTTAAACCTCTGATAAAAGTGGCAGTAACTTTTTATTATCTTCTTTCTTGCAGCAAGGAGCTCTGCACAAGCGTCAGGAAAAATCAAAACCACGTAAATCACAGCAATGGTGCCTTGGAGCAGCTGGCATGGCAGGAAACGGGGAAGCTTTTGGGATAGGAAGTGGAAATTTATTGCACTTGGCTGTCCACTGGCTTCTCTGGGTTCCTGGAGCACATTTTGTCCTTCTCATTTTAATTTGGTGCCCAAAATTCCCCATGAGGTGCTGATCATTATTTATTGTGCTGGGCATCTCCTCAGGGGGCAAACCAGCCTGGGAGGAAGGTTCAGTGATGAGCTGCACTTCCCTCAGCCCATCCTCAGCTTTTTACCATCAGGCACCTTCTGAAGGAGAATTCTGATAATGAAATTTCACTCAGAGAAAATTGATTTTCCCATTAAAAAGTTACTCTGAAGTGACTGGGATTTAAAGCAGTGATAGGTGTGAAGGACCAAAGCTGAAAATAAAATGTACCTGAACAGAGCCAGAGCTGAAAATAAAAATGTATCAGAGTATAATCATATTATGGCTTTAGATCAGAGCTTAAATGACGTTGAATTTAGCAGCTTTGAAAGATGCACTTCCCAGTCCTCTCCTGGAAAGGATCCTTGGAGCTGGATGTTTAATGAACTCCCTGGAAGGCTCGGAGCTCACGAGCTGGCAGGTGAAATCTGGGACACAGCATCTCCCAGCAGCCGTTTCCAGGGATGCAAATAAATTCCCAGAGGATCCAGCCTGCCAGGGGGAGGCTCAGGAAGGGGAGGTGAGGAGGTGCCAGCCCCTGGGGTGACACAGGGCAGGGAGAAGTGGCAGAACACACACAAGGCTGGGAATTGATCCTGATTTTCCAAGATACAGGAGGAGGTGAGTTCTGGGCAGCCCCTGGGGATCCCCCTGCTCTGTGCTGAGAGTGCCCAGAGCCAGCACAGATCACACAATGAACCAGGCTGGGAAAGACCATCAAGCCCAAAATGCTGCATTTGGTGCCTTTTTTTAAATAAAAAAATGAAAATGCATGGCCTGGCTCTTCCCCTTTTCCCACCCATTTCCCCATTTCCACTCCCCAGGTGCCCTGCACTCCAGGAACAGAACAACCCCCTTGTGCTGCTGCTGGCAAATCACCTAATTTCCCCTCTGCCTGTGGATTCCTGGCTGCTGGGCTCAAATTCTGAATTTCCAAGGCACATCTCACCCAGGATTCTGAATTTCCAAGGCACATCTCACCCAAGATTTTGAATTTCCAAAGCACATCTCACCCAGGATTCTGAATTTCCAGGGCACATCTCACCCAAGATTTTGAATTTCCAAAGCACATCTCACCCAGGATTCTGAATTTCCAGGGCACATCTCACCCAGGACACAAAAATATCTGAAGGGGGTGAATCTTTGGTGACCCTCCATGGACACAGAACTCCCCTGCTCAATCAGTTTCTTGGTTCTGTTCCTCAGCCCTGCTCCTCCAGCAGCAGGAACAGGAGTTAGGTGATCAAAACAGATTTTTTGGCTCCTCCCAGCTCAGCCCTGGTCATTTTGATTTTTCATATCCATCCCCCTGATGCATTTCCCTGTCCCACTCACGAGCTCATCCCTTCACTCTGGGAATCGATGCTCCAGACTGGAAAGTTGCCATTTATCTCCTCCTTGTGAGGATTCCAATAGATCTGTAAGCCCTGGAGTTTATTGGATGGATGGGCACAGAACTGAAGGATTATCTTAGCAGGAGCTGCTCAGGGAATATGGATGTGTTTCTGTGCCGTGGAATTGGGAGATCCATCACAGCCCTGGATGCAGAGAGCAAAGCCCTGCTGATGGGTCTGGGCCATCAGAGAGACATTTGGAACAGCTCCTCTCTGTCCTGAGTGCCAGGGGCTGGAAATCAGGAGAGAAGGGTTCTCCTGCCCCTGGCAGGGCAGGGCTGGAGGGAATCCTTCCTCAGGAGCCACAGCTGCTCACGCAGAGAAGGGATTTCCCTCTTACCAGGCACCTGCTGTTCACAGGGAGAGGATTTAGGCTCAGAAATTGGTCCAAAGGAGATAAAAGTGCCTCAGTTTGAGTCCCCACTTTGTGTTCCAGCTTCATCCAACCCGGCCTTGGGCACTTGCAGGGCTGGGGCAGCCACAGCTCCTCTGGGCAGGGAGGAATTCCCTCCCAAAATCCCACCCAAACCTCCCCTCTCAGTTTGAAACCATTCTCCTCGTCCTGAATTGGGAAAATCCCTCTCCATGTTCCTTGCAGGCTCCCCTCAGGTACATCAGGTGTTATTTCCCCCTGTCCTGGTCATTCTCTGTTCCCCCTCTGAAGCCTTTAAATGCTCTGGTGTCCATTGATCATGGCCAGGACATTTTTACCTTAAAATTTTACCTCTTCAGCCTCAAAAATGACAAAATCTCAGCCTTTCCAAACCCACCTTGCCCCGTGGGATGAAAGCACATCCAGAAATTCTTGCACAGGTTGGGTTTGGTCCCTCCACTCTTCCTCTTTCCATCTCCTGGAAATGCCAGCTTAATCCCACCAGAAATCATGTTTTAAATCAGGGAAACAGGAAAGGTGTCAGGACTTGGAGAATTCCCTGAATTGCCCAGGCCAAAATTCCCACCCAAGGAGCAGAAAGCTGCGAGCCACTGGAGGGGTGATGGAACTTCACAGTGCAGCATCTCCTTGAGAAAACATGTGACAAAACGTGGTGAAAAAAGCTTCACTCCCATGACAGATCCAGAGCAGCCACGTTGGAGGCGCTGTAAAAGAGAACACCTTGCCAGGCAGCATTAATATCCCAGGAAAAAATAACAGCTCTGCCTCTCAGTGCCTGGCTCTTGATTTTAATAGGCCCAGGGCACATAAAAGCTCCCTGAGAGCTGAGACAGACGGGTTTAAATCAGTCAGACAGAAACCTCTGCCAGCCCCTCCCTCAGCCCTATAGGAGCTCCTTTATGATCTCATATTTTATTGACGAGGCTGACGTTGGTGAAAGTGCCCTGGCACGAGTGGTTATGAATGTGCATCGTCTGCTCCGTCTAATCCATTAACTCATTAAAATAATTGTCTTAATTTGATTGTTAAAGTGATTAATAGGGCAAGAGTTAAAGGAAATTAATACTCCAAATTGAAGCATAACTGCAGCAGAAAAATAACTCCGTGGGATTGATGTGGTAACAAGGTGCAGGCTCGTGGTTAATGAGCCTTGGGGAGTTAAATATAGACAGGAGAGACAGGAAGAAAATTCCTCTGTGCAGCCTGGCTGGAATGGTTTGGGATCTGGAGCCCAAAGTTCTGCCCAGGCCCGTTGTTAATTCTAATATTGGCAGATCAGAGAAGGGGAATATTTAATACCAGCTCCTGTTAATTTTGAGATGTGGGAGTGCCCAGGTAAAGCCTGTGGCTGCAGCATCACTGAATATTCCAGAATCAGTAAATTCTGGGGGAATAAGCACAAGCACACTGCAGCTGCAGGTGTCTGGGGTGGGAAGGAGAAGCTCACTCTGCATCTCTCAGTTTGTTTCAGTCCTGTTCACACTCTGGTTTCATGCCCTGCTTTATCAAATTCCATTTTTTCCTTTCATGTTTTTGGACTTGGGGATGGATTTTTTCTGCTGCCTGGAGCACAGGGAGGAAATGCCACACTGGAAAGTGCCAGTTGAAATTATCCATGCAAACACTGCTGGGTTTAGGAGTCTCCTGGCATTTTCCTCCCTGGGTTAAGAGTGTTTGTTTTGCTCAGTTCAAACAGAAACTCAAGGCTCCCAATTGGATGAGGGTGGCCCAAGGCAGCTCCTGCTTTGCACCTGTTTCTGTGCTGCTGTTTCCCTGCTGCTCTGATTTCCCCTCCTTACCACGATTTCAGGGAGTTTTGGGTTTGCATTAATCAATCCTAGAGATTAAAGCACTCCACTTGGCATGGTGGGCCTGCTCTGATGGCAGCTTTGGTCTTTAGCAGAGAAAATCTTCAATTTCCTTCAATTCTCTGCTGAACCTGCCACTGGTGGGCACTTAAAGCTGTGTCAAAACCCAAACAACCCCAAAACCTGTAATAAATACAGCTACAGGCAGAATTCACACATTTCTTGTCAGCCCTCTTGCTATCCAAGGTTCAAAAGAGCAGAAAAATTGGGGCAATGAAATAAATATTGGATTAAATGAATGTCTGGGGAGATTGCTCCACACAGATAAGGCCTAACAGGCTGGACCAAGGGTTTGCAGCCCTGGGCAAGTGGAGCAGAAAATATTGCAGAGCTCCCAGGCTGCAAACACCTGGGAACCCTGGGGCAATTGGAGATTCTATAACTCAGCTTGGACAAGCCCCTCTGAACAAGCAAATTGGATATGAAAGGGGAGAAACTGAGAGTAAGAGAAAACCAGCAAAGCATGGGCAAGAGAGAGTGAGGAAGAAGGGAGAACAACTCTATTTATCTCTCATCCATGGCGTGGACAGCACGAGCCCCTTGCCATGAGCTGTATATATATTTTTAATGTTTTCTTTCTGCACTCCTTGATTCTCTCTGACAACAAAATCTGGCTTCCCAGATGTGCAGTGAGTAACAGAGGGAGGGAATAAAGGCTCTGAGCAGAACTGCAGGTTCCAAAAGCAGCTGGGGCTGAGCTTTTAAACAGATTTCTCCAGGACCACGGGAAGGAGGTGCAGGCACAGCACAAAGCTCAGAAAACCCAATTTGGCTCCATCTCCTGCTGGAACAGTCTGCACTGACTGTTCTAAAACTGAAGGGCAGGCATTTATCTGGTTTTTTTTCCCCTTTTCCCAACAACCTGAAGGTTTAAGCTGAGTTCCAGTGGGCATTTATGGGCTGGGTGGCTGGAGCACACGAGCTGGGAGCAGCTCCCACTTGGAGGCAAGTGCTTTGTTGTAGCAGAACAAACTGTGGAGGGAGAGAGGAAAGCCACAGAACACTCAGTCAGCAGCCAGAGGCACAGAATTAATCAGTAAATGATGTGTTTATTGCCCCAGTGGAAGGGGAAGGCAGACTGAGGTCTGCAGCAAGAATAACTCGTCTCTTTTCTCGAGGCTGCAGAAGTTTCACTGATTTCCTCTGTCGGAAATGTCTGGGGCAGCTCTCACAGAGCCACGTGGCAAAATTCCTGCTGCTCCTGAGAACAAATCAATGCTTGCAGAAACCACCAGGATGAAACCTCGTGTTCCTAAAAGCAGACAGAGCATTACACAGGGCTGTTAATTCAATTAATGGCTTTAGCTTAACTACTCCTGTGCTGCTGCTGGTGGGCTGATGGGAAATGCAGATTTCAGCGGTACCAGCAAAGATTTTGGGTGTGTCTGACCCCACTCTTTGCCCTTCTTCTGCAAGGGACTGGTGGATCTGAAGCTCCAAAGATATTCTGGAGTGTTTTTAAATGCAGAGCCAAAGGGACAGAGCTGGAGTTAACAAAGTGTTTATTCCTAAACTGGAGCGTTCACAATGGAGACAAATTGTAATCACACCCTTGGGATCCTGCAATCACCAGCAGCTCCCACCAGCCCCTGGCCCTGCTCTTCTGGGGAGATGGAAGATGAGAAAATACATTTTCTTCTGGTTCTGGATGCTCAGCAGAACTTCCTTGGACTTGCCAGGGACATTTTTTCCTTTAATGCCCCAAAATATTTAAAGACCCTTTCCAGCACTGCCCTGGAACAGGCTCTCCAGGAAAAGAGAACCCTGGGAAGCAGATCTGTAATAACCTCTTCCCAAAGGCATTCCTAGCAGCCTATCCCTGTCCTGCTGTCCGAGCTTTGTTTCACAAAAGGCAGAAAAAGCAGGGCTGGCTCAGGGCAGCTGCCAAGCCCAGCATGGAAATTCTCCCATCCCTGGAAATGTCCAAGGCAGGTTGGAGGGGGTTTGGGATGGTGGAAGGAGTCCCTGCCCCTGCACTGGAAGAAAAGAGAGAGGGTGGGGCTGTCCTGTGCCTGTTTGATCTGTGTCCACCCCACGTGCAGCTGGAGCAGCACAGGTGTTTATTAACTCCCAGATCCTGTTTCTCAGGGGCTCCTGATGTAAATAAACCTGCCAGCTTGGGAGCAGCAGTTCAGCAGCACCGAGGGCTTTCCACGAGCACTGAGGTAATGGAGTTCATTGCAGGGAGGGGTTTAAGAGTCCCAGGAGTCTCTGAGCAGCCAGAGGGAAGCAGAGCAGCAGCTCTGCCCAGCCAGAGTCCTTCAAGGAAACAGATTTATTCCAATGTCCAAAAATGGGAATTACTCCTGCTTATTTTAAGAGCAAACCTCACTCAAATGTCATCTTCTTCAAGTGTCATCCAGAGGGATGACACAGACAATAATCCATTTCTGCTTTAAATTAGCCATCATGCCCCATGCTTCCTTTTCCTGAAGGTAGAATTTGCTGTGACCCTGGGGCTTGGCTGACAGCCTGTCACTGTTCCCTGTGAGCTGTGCACGGCCCCTGGTGACACCAGTGACACCCAGGGAGGGCTGGCAGGGGCTGGCAGGCACCAGGGTGGCTGTGGAGCATCCTCCTGCCAGGAGAGTGGGCATGGATCTGTCCCACAGCCCAGGCTGCTCCCTGGACAAACCCTGACCCAGCTGTGCCCAGCTGTTCCCATCCCTGGACAAACCCTGACCCAGCTGTGCCCAGCTGTTCCCATCCCTGGACAAACCCTGACCCAGCTGTGCCCAGCTGTTCCCACCCCTGGACAAACCCCAGATGTGCCCAGCTGTTCCCACCCCTGGAAAAACCCTGACCCAGCTGTGCCCAGCTGTTCCCACCCCTGGACAAACCCTGACCCAGCTGTGCCCAGCTGTTCCCATCCCTGGACAAACCCTGACCCAGCTGTGCCCAGCTGTTCCCATCCCTGGACAAACCCCAGATGTGCCCAGCTGTTCCCATCCCTGGACAAACCCCAGCTGTGCCCAGCTGTTCCCATCCCTGGACAAACCCTGACCCAGCTGTGCCCAGCTGTTCCCATCCCTGGACAAACCCCAGCTGTGCCCAGCTGTTCCCATCCCTGGACAAACCCCAGCTGTGCCCAGCTGTTCCCATCCCTGGACAAACCCTGACCCAGCTGTGCCCAGCTGTTCCCATCCCTGGACAAACCCCAGCTGTGCCCAGCTGTTCCCATCCCTGGACAAACCCCAGCTGTGCCCAGCTGTTCCCATCCCTGGACAAACCCTGAGCCCAGTTCTGCCCCAGCAGCCTCAGCCCTGCAGGTCCCCCCTGCCCTGGGGTGGATTTCCTCTGGCTCAGAGCTGGGGATCCCCCCACTTTCGGGGGGATTTTCCAAGGAGGATGGAGAAAGGCTGGCAGAACGGCCCAGCCAGCTCTAATTGCTCTCAGTTAATTAGCCTGCAGTAGCCTGCAGCTCTCGGGGCTGCTGGGACAAGGCTGGGGCCAGAGGAGCAATCCCAGAGCAGCACCCAGCACCCCAAAGCCGTGCTCTGAAAGGCTGGCTCTGCTGCCAGGGCATTCTGCACGCTCCAGAGGGGCCAGGGCAGCATGGATTGTCCCTCTGGAGCCCCAGGAAGCTCCTGCCAGCAGTAATTTCATCAGGGAGCGCTCAGGCATAACTGGGTTAGGTGGGACCTCCCCTCCCCTGGAAGCTGCAGCAGCAGAGAGCTCGGGGAGATTGGATTAGGGGCTGACTCAGCCCAATTGCCAGGAAAAAAAGGGATTTGGGGGCAGAGGAGAGGGTTTAAACCCCCTGTGCCTGCTGCAGCCATCAGATGGATCCAAGCACAGCTGTGCCCCTGTCTCTGGGAGCTGTCACTGGTCACTGCACCCCCCTTCCTTCCTTCCTTCCTTCGCCCCCTTCTCGTGTGGGTGACATTGTTAAAATTGAAATTCAGGTTTTCCCACCTGGCAGCTCCTGCTGCTGGGGTTTTCCATGCTCAGGGCTGGGTGAGGGGATCCAGCATCCTCCAGCAGCAAGCGGAGGTGCCGGGTCTGTCACCTGGCATAACATAAAAAAATCACATTTGCCCGACGTGTTTGGGTTGAAATTGCCCTGTAATCCAAAGGCCAGCTCCTGCTCAAGATAAGAGCTTTAGCATTTCCCTGACAGGCCTGTGACATCCCACGGAACACCAGACAAGGCAAATTGTTAATCTGCCAGCACTGGCATTAAATATCCCCCTTTGTGTGTTGACAACACATTAGCAACAAGTCAGACCTGGGACCGTTCTCCTCCCGAAACGCTGAAAATGTTGTGTATAATTCATTTCCTCACAGAAATGGGAACTTCAGGGCACATGAAAAGCATAAAATGGAATCTGTGGGAAGTGCCTGAACTCTTCAAGACATTTTTGTGCCCACTCCAAGCCCACTTTGGCTCTAAAACAACTGCAGAGAGAACTTCAAAGCTGGGGAAGGGTCTGCTTGGGATCCCTGAGAGCTGGAGCAGGAATTCTGGATAAAAGGCCCCTTTTCCCCTCCTGTTTGCCCACAGGTGGTGTCTGCAGAGCTGATACCAGCTCCTGGAGGCTCTGGGAAAGGGGAGAAGCCTGGCTGTGCCATTTGGATGCCTTTGATGTTTCCATCAGCTCCCACAGGTGACTGTGGGCTGGGGAGGAGCAGGGAATGGTGTACGGGAGAGGCTCCTGAAACAAAAGCTCTTTCCAGGCTTTCTGCTCCCCTGGCACTTCCTGCAGCTTTGAGACAAGGGGGACATTTACAGGCACCCTAAAATGCTGCTCTGCTCCTGCTTTTGGCACTTGAAGGGGAAAATGATGCAGAAAGGTTGGAAATTGAAGGATTTATTTGCTCTGCTCTGGAAGGGACATTCAGGAAGGTGAATATCTGAGGGGTGGGGTCTCCACACTCCTGAGCACCAGGTTTGTGCCTCCCACCACAAAAACAGTCCCTTGTTCTGCCTGGGATGCCCCTGGATTTTCAGCCCACCTGGGATGCCCCTGGATTTTCAGCCCACCTGGATTTTATTCCAAGGAATTATCCCCCTGCACAGTGACACTGCTGCCTCGCTGGGTCAAACCTCTCCTCTTGTCTCAACAGCCCAGCCACAGATGTGTATATTTATAACAATGTGTAAATCCCAGAAGGAAAACCTTGTTTTTCAGGTATTTGGGAAGGCTAAATATCTCTTCTCCATTGTCAGGATTATTTTTTTCCCCCACAAGGCTTTGAAATGAAAGCCTCAAAGGGAGAAGGAAATGTAGAAGAGATAAATTTCAGAGGGGAGCGGGATTTGTGATGCTGATCTGCTACAGGAACGTGCCATCAAAACCCTGCCCTTTCTATTTGCAGGCAACACAGGCATTTTCCTTCTTCAAATATCCCTTCAAGAGCACCAAGTGAGCCCTGCCTCCAACCACCAGCCCCCCTGGAAGCAGGACTGCCTCGGGAGCAAGCTGGGCACAAAAGGAAAAGGATCTCTTGCTTATTTTTGTTTCTACCTTGCAGAGTTATTTATTATCAGCTGCTTGCAGGTACACACGCAGCCTCCCCAGGGGCCAGTGCTGGAGAGACAGAGATGAGTTTCCTCAGATGCTGCTGTCTCTGATGCACTCTAAAATTAGACTTTGTCTCTCTGGATGCTGTGTTTGGATGCAAAGGAGTGACAAGAATTCCTCTCTCTCTCTTTTCCTCTATAATCAACACTTACAGGATGGGAGCCGCTCAGGTTTTTGACAGAAATGGGAGGAAAAATGGGGGGGAAAATGCATTTTGAGGTGCCAGATTCATCAGCAGCTGGCTTGGAGGCAGCAGCCCTGCTGCCAGGAGTAAATCAGGAGGGCAGTGGAGCTGCTCCCACCCACTGCCAGGGAGCTGAGGCACCACCAGGCTGCTCCCACGGGAGGGAACAGCAATAAACACAGGGATCAGGAAAAGGCTGAGGGAAGATAAATGGGGCAGCAGCAGGAACTGCTGTGGAGGAGCACAGCTGGACAGAGGTGAGCTCAGGGGAGCTCTGAAATTCTGTTTCCTCTCCATCACCCCTGGCTTTGCTCAGCCCCTCTGGGCCCAGGTGGTGCAAACCACCCCCTCTGTCAATAAGAAAGGTGAATTCACCTGTCCCTTGTCACTGTACACAGAGGTTCCCCTCCATTTCCTTGCAGAAAGCTTGGGAGGTAATTAATATCATTTAAAATGATCACACCAGGTGTAAATTCCTCCGGCTTGGCTGCAAAATAACCAGGCTGGGCTCTCAGTGGGGGCTGAGCCCTTTCCCCAGGCCTGCCTGTTCCACTTCATGCCTGTTCCCAACAAGGTTAGCCCATGACAGGAAACTGGAGTTGGAGGCCCTTTTGTTTACTGTGTTACACAAATTCAATCTGTCAGAGAGCTGGGTTATGAATTAGGAATGAGGGATGTTAGCAAAATTAAATGATAAGGCCTCGGCCAGCATCCGCTGCAGCTGAGATGGGGCTGATAAACTGGAGCAGCCAGGCAGGATTGGGCAACTGAAACAAAGGCACGGTGGAAATATGTAAAAAAAAAATCAGGTTTGGGCATGGATGTCTTGGATCTGCTTCTTGCCTGCCCTTGTGGTACGGAAAACTGGGGGAAGCATTAAAAAATCAGGATTTCTGCTTTGGTGGATGTTGTCTGCGGCACCCTCACGTCCCAGGCTGGTGTTTGGCCCTGGTTTGGGGGCAGTTCTGCAGCTCCAGGCTGTATTTTGGGAGCAGCCTGGCATAACAATCCCATGTCAACACCTGATCCCCATCTCTGCTCCAGGGAAAACTCTGGAGATGCTGCACGTCCAGGTGGAAGGGCCCCAGCAGGGAGGGACACAGGGAAAGCACCTGGGTGTGAAACAGGAGGAGGAATTCACAGCACGGGGGTGGGAAGCACTTCCAGGCAGGGTTTGGGTCTCTCAGGGGCACCAAGGATTCCCAAAACACAGAGCAGGAGCTGCAGACTCTGCCTCTGGCTGCTCCAGGAGGAAAGCTGAGCTGGAAACCCCCGTGGTGCCAGGGCTGGGATCTCTCCTGCCATCAGCAGATCCTCGCTGGGCTCTCCTGGAAGCCAGGCAGGGAGGAGCAATGTTCTGTTTGGCTTTCTGAGAGAGATGGATGGGAAGGGCAGAGGCATTTTCATGTCCCCCACTGCTGTACCTGCTTTGGAGTTGATCTTTCACAAGTCACTGCTCTGCTGACAGCAGAATTTATGGAGCTGGAGGCTCTTGAAGGATTGTTCCTTGGGGGAGAAAAATGGTTTGCTTTGCATGGTTTGGCCTTGCTTGGGAAAAACTCTGAGTTTTTCTTGCTGAGCTCCGTTTCTAACTGTTTTCATCACAAAATAAAAGGACAAAACTTGCCCTCAGTGCTGGGGGAGTGAGAGGGGAGGAGGAACAAAGCAAGGGAAGAATCATTACAAAAGACACAGCAAATTACTCAGCTGCTGTGACATGGCTCGAGGGGGAAGAGGAAAGTTCCTTGGCTGGCTGCAGTTGGAAACTTCCTGCCTGTCACTCTGCAGAGAAAACCATGAGATATTTCATGTTAATTGTCACTTAGGAAAATCTCATCATGCAAATGCTTCAGTAATAATTTCCATTTTCTGAGAATGACACCTGAGCCAAAGGAGTTTCTCTCCCCTGTTTCCTTCTTGCCCTAAAGAGGAGGTGAAAATTTTAGGAAAAATACACCTTTGCACCTGAATACTCATGGATTGATCTCCCAGAGCTGCTGCTAATCAAGAGTTATCTCAGTTAATTCAATCTTTGATCAACCTTCCCACCAACACTCCTCTCCAAGTCCAGAGAAATTCATTACCCAGAGAACCCCAAGCGGAGCAAAGACTTCTCTCATCAGTTGTTGGACAAAATCTGAGTCAAGCAGCCCTGGCCCCAAAGCCTTGGTCTCTAAGCAGGCAGATAATGAGAAATTTAATGCTGGGAGACAGGAGACAGCTCTGAGAGGTTACAGGAGTGGGCACCCAGCCCAGAGCAGCAGCACAGGGACCTCAGGCTCCTCCCTGCCCTGCCCTGCCCAGCCCAGGGCTCCAGGAGGAATTGTTGGGAGGTGGAAATGGATTCTTTTATCTGTGCAAAGCAGAAAGGCCTGAACTAGAAGCATCATATCAAGTTTTACCAGTTTTTTCCCTGTAATGCCTCAATTCTGTTTCCTAGGCCATGGGTTTTGAGGAGGCAAAGGTCTTTATATGATTCTCTGTAAAGGGGGCAAGGAAAGCACTCAGAGAATGCCCCTTTGACAGCCTCAAGACAACTCAGAGGAGTCCCCATGCTGTGAAACCTGTAAGGATTTAGGGGAAACTTCGCCCATAAAGAGCATCAAAGAGTAAGGAAGAGATTTGAGACAACAGCAGAGGAAAACATTAAAATGTGTGTGGTTAAGAGAGCTCTCTGGGCAAAACAGAGCAATTGGGATGAACAGAAGGGTTTGTACCCAAATAATCAGGCAAAGAAACAAGGCTGATCCCTGGACACAAGAAAGGAGCTTTGCTGTGGCTTCTCCAAAGCACAGCTTGGCCCTGGAGAAGTTGTTGGTGCTTAAAATGGTCCCAAAATGTGGAATTCTGCAGAAAGACCACCCAGGATGCCGGGTTCTTTTCCCTGCAGGGCTGAAGAGGAGGTGGTGGATGGTTTTGCTTTGGTGCTGAAAGCCCCCAGTGCCTGACCAGCACTCCCAGTCCTTGCACAGGAGACAGAGGAGCAGAGCAGCTCACAGCTTGGATCCATCTCCCTCAATATCTGCTGCCCTCTCACTGTTTGTGTTTACAGAAAAAACAAATCAACAAACAGAATGAAACAAAGCAAACCAAACCAAATTAAACCAAAACAAACTAAAACAAACCAAACCCAAACAAACCCTGCACCACTGCCAGCAGCACAAACACCCCAGGGTGTGCAATGCATTTACAGCTCCTTTATCCATCCTGTCTTAAAGCAAAACCCTCGTGGAAAAAGGCAGGATAAAACCTCCTTTTTGAGCAGAATCACCTCAGGTTCCTTGGGTTCTCACGAGGTGAGCAGAGTAATTTGCACCTTGCTTGGGTGATCCTGGAATAAGCTCATTAAATGAAGTTATTAATAGCCCTCTGGCTGGCTGGAAATCAGGGATGTGCTGCAGAGGGGAACTCCTGGGGCTGGGCAGGGCAGCAGCTCCCAGTCCCAGGAATGAAGCTCTGCCTGATGGATAAACTGGGTGTGCTGCAGGGCAGGGGGGCTGGGGCAGGGTGGGAGCTGGGAACTCACTGCTGGCACTGGGACTGGAGGGATGCAGCATTCCCCTGGCAGGCCTGCAGGGGTTTATTGTTTATTTTTATTTCATTCTTCACTGCAGTTATTTTAAAGTGGCTCCCTGGCACCTTGTTCTGAGAGTCACACACTGCAAAATTGTATTTTCCCAAAGAGCCCAGGGCTCCTAATTCCTGAATATTCCAGGGGCAAACCCCAGAGCAATTTGCTGAGTGCCTACACTCCCTGCACCAAAAAATGCAATTTTTCAGCTGCAGCTGTGGCACACCCACGGCCTTAGGGAGCACAGCAGCTCTGCATTTCCGTGTGTGCTAACTGGGAACATGACTGCAGAAGGAGGGGACGTGGAGCCTCCCTGGAAGGTGCTTTATCCACTGGGGCAGCTCCCCCACTCCCAGTGCCAGCTGGGACATTTGTCCCTGGCCATTTCCAGGGATGGCACATCCATAGTTTGGCTCCTGTCCCATTTAAAGTTTCAGGTTGTATCAATCCTCTGTCCAGAACCCCCAAGAGCTCCATCTACACATCCAAACAAAACCCCAAGGAGAGCACAGGGAATTTTTCCTGGAAGTGTGTCTGTTACCAAACTCTGCAGATAACACCTCTGGTCCAGCCAGAAACCCTTTGTAAAATATGAATTAAATATCTTCAAAAGCTTTTTTTTGGTAGTTATTATCTTTAAAATAATACATTTCCCCGACCCACAATGGAATCAAGTGCAGAGATATTCAGGATGGAGCAGAGTTATTTTCACTTAGGAGCCAACATCAAACAACCTTAACAACACAGCTCCAGACACATAATGAAAATTAAAACCAAGGAACATGCAGATCTAATTACATTTTTAAATAGCGAGGCATCGAGAGGAAGGCAGAGAGAAGTGATTTACAATTTTTCCTGGTGGTGACTCTGCACTAAAAGCAGAGCTGTTCCCTGAGGGCTCCTGAATCACTGAATATTCTGCTTTTCTCCCGAGGCTCTTTTCTATTATGTGTTCTCTACAGAGGGGTATTTGTGAGAGAGAAGAGAAGAGAAGAGAAGAGCAGGGCCTGGATAAAACAGCAAGAAAATGAAATGATCTGTGCAATTCCCAAATTGCTTCCTGTGAGAAAGCAGCCGTGTTATCACCAGAAAGGCAGGAGGGGCATTGCCCTGTGCCCTGCAGGGCTGAGATAAATTGTGTGTGGGGAAAAGCATCCCCATGCCCCAGCAGGCAGGGCAGGAGTTTGGGGTTGGGCTGGGGCAGGTGCAGGAGCTGGGGCTATCCTGACCAAGCCAGCTGATAAGAGCAGAGGAATATTGAACAGAAATTGGGTTAAACCAAGAAATGCTCTTATCAGGGTTTGAATTTCCCGTTCCAGATCCTGCCCTTGGATCCTAGTTGATAACAGCTCCAGGACATCTCTGCAGTCACTCCAGGAGCCACTGATTTATTGCTGCTCAGTGTTCAGCCTCTCACACCCAAACCCCAGCTCCTGCAGCAGCCAGGAACAAAGAGCATTGCCCAGAAAAGCGGGAATTCATCAATCCCAGCCCGGTGCCCGTGGCAGGGAAATCCCCCTCAGCCCCTCCCCAGGCTGGGATGGCTCTGTGCCATTTGGGAATTGTGCTTGCCAAGGACCCCCGGCTGCAGCAGGGCTGGGTTCACCCTGGAGCACCCTGCCAGCTGCTCCCCACTGGGAGGAGCAGTGGATTTGTCCTTCCAAACCAGCTGTGGGTCTGCTGGTAGATCAAACCAGCACTGGGAGAGAAAAGGAACAATGGGAAGGATTCCACTGGTTGATGAATGGAAAAAGATATTTGCTTTTACAAATAAACTTCAGGTTTGCTGATCAATGAAATTAGACATTGGAAGATGGAAGAAACAATGGGGAAGAAAAATCCCTAAATTCCATAAGAATTAAAAATTAAAAGGGAGGGTTGTACATTAGAGGGGAATATCTGGTATCTGGTGTTTTGGCAAGTCTGAACCTCTCAAGTACCTCAGCCAAGGGGAAAGAGAGAGGGAAATGTGGGAAATTGGGATAAAAAGGAGGCTGAGTCCTCCAAAAATTGGAGAGACCCCAGGGGAATGCCCCATGGCCTCTCCCTTGATTGGAATAAAGTCACAGGACTCCTCTGTCTCCTGTTTGGACATCAGCCTCTGGTGTTTGTGGATGAATTTTCCTGACACCAGCCTGGGCCAGGAAGGCTCTGGAGCCTCCACTGGTTCCATTCTCTGCCCAGAGCTCCCACCCACGGAGTTCTCAGCCCAGGAGAGCAGCAGGAGGGTCACAGAGGAGCAGGGAAAGAGCTTTTTGTGCCAGCCAACGGAGCAAACGCTCCCAGGCTGCTGCTATTCATTTCTTCACCCTGGGCACTCAGGCTGGAGGATTTCCCTGACAGAGCTGAGCTGCTGAGCAGAGGGAGGCTCTGGCACATTGTGTGGTGCTTTTCAGACACAAAGGGTCCTCAGGGGACTCCTCCTAACCCAGAGGGGAGCAGAACCTGCCCTGCCCTCAGTGTCCTTTTCTTGCAGAGATTGGTGCTCATTTTCCTTCCCAAGAGCAGGGTTTAGGCAAGCACCAGGGGCAGCGTGCAGCCAGAGTACCTGAGCAGCAACAGCACCCTGGATTCGCCCACTCTGGCTGCATTTTGGGCATTTGCTGCCAGGGTTTTGCCAGCCCAGCCCATTTTGGGGTGCTCCACTGCAGATCCCTCATCAGGACAGCAGAGAAGAAAACCAAAGCAGTGCTGTGACCAATATTTCATTAATTTGCACATTTGCTGTCTGCTCTGATGCTGCTGTGTGGCACAAAGCCCGGGCACAGAGCTGCAGAACTGAGTCAGGAGAGCTCCTGGAGCCTGGCAGAGCTGCAAGGCTCAGCTCCCACTGCCCCAGCTCCAGGCAGGACAGACGGACAGGGGAGATGAGAACTGCTCTGTCCTCTGCTGCTCTGGGGCTGCAGAGCTGCTCCTCAGCCCGGTGCTGGCTCCAGGTGCCATCAGAGATCAGGGCCAGGCTTTTGGAGCTGGGCTCGGGTCTTGTCCTTCCCTGTTAAGCTCCTGATGGGGAAGGGAATGTTATTTACCAAGCTGATTTCCCCCACACCTTGTTTTTCTTTTGTCCATGTGCACATTTTCAGAAGAACCCAACCCCTGTAAGGCCACCCAGAGCACCCAAGAGGGCTGAGAGGGCTCCTGTCCCCGGGGCCAGCCCCTGCCAGGGGACACTAAATGGCTCTGAAAGGGCTTTTCAGGGAGGCTCTGGGAAAGGCCAGGCTCTGCTGCCCTGCACTAATTCCTCCCCACATTGTTTTCTTAACCCTCTGCTGAGCTGAGCCCAGCCCTGCCCCACAGAGAAACCCGTTCCCATTCTCTGGGAACGCCAGCACAGCCAGGGAGGTGGAACTGGAGCAGGAGAAGCTGACCCAGGGAGGAAAAAGCTGATTAAAGTTGAAGGCCAGGGGTGGACTAATGACAGAGGGGTTCAGGGGGTAGGAAAACTCTGTAAGAGGCACTGGGAGAGAGGTGCTGGCCATGCAGGGCAGCTGGATCCAGTGGTTAATCAAATAAAATACAATATTGTCATTAAAACAGATCTGAATAAAGCACCATCACCCAAGGGGACACATTTGAAGTCAAGCAGTGGAAGGAGGCACATGTGGGGACGTGGATCAGCAGCAAAAGCAGAACAGACCCAGCCCAGCCCCCAAGTGCCACCCCACAGCACCATCCCTGCCACAAGGAAAGTTAGAAAAGAAAACCCTCAGGAAGTGCTGGAAACCAGCAAGGGAGACTCAGATATGTAACAGAAAGAACAAAACCAAAAAAACAAAAACAAAAAAACTCCTAAAAAATACCAAAAAGCAGCTTGATGACAAATGAGCCACTTCAGTGCTGTGGGATTTTCTCCTGTTCAAAGCAGCCAGTGTGAGTCTCCAAAAACAGTAATATTACAAGAAACACCATGGAAAAACATCCCAGCCGCAGCCACCTTTACATCCCTAACCAAAATTCCAGCTTTGCTCTTCCCCTGACAGTGCTTCCCACCTCTGCTGGCAGCCTCCCAGGTTTATGGGCTCTGGGTTATAGATGTTTATCACATTTTTATATATATTTTTTTATATATAGGTATATTTATATACATATATATATATAGCTTTTGCTCTAGATTTACAGGCAAGGGTATTTTTCACAGCAGCCAGGCTCCCGTTTGTTGGAGTTTTTGCAGGAGCCACGAGGAAGGAGAACCTTTAAATCACCAGGAAGCTCTGACAATGCAGGCCCTACTGTGCAAGATTGCTTTTAAAAAGCACTTACATTTTATGGCCTAATTTAAGACGACATTGAAGGTTCTCAGGAAAACCTCCGGGTTCCTCCAAGGGTCCTGCCCTGCTGGAGTGGCTGGAAGTTCCTTCCTGCACCAATCCCAAGCCAAACGCTCTGTGAGCCTCTCGGAGCTGCACCAAATGACAGAATTTGCATCATCATTGCTGGGACAAATCAGCAGGCTGGGTTGGGGTGAGTCCTGCAGGGCTCTGGGGGCTCTGGGCTTTCCTTTCACCCACATTGATGCTGCTCCTGTTGTTTGACCTGTGACTGCTGCGAGGGAGGGCTGTGCTGGGGCAGTGATGGGCAGCTAAAGGCTTCTGAGACCCCAAAATTCAGCCACAACGAGCCAAGTGACTGCACCCCAACCTCTGTGCTGCACACAGGGCTGCTGCCCAAAGCATCTGCATGGGAAGATTTCGCTTTACAGGTGTTGCACAAGGAGCAGGTGGTGGAAGGAAGCTGCATCTGCCAGCAGTGCCGGCTCCAAACCAGCTTTAAAAGGGAGGAGGCTGCAGAAACTTCCCTCTTCTGCCCCATAAAAACCCCAGCTTCAGCCCAGTCTGGTGCAGAGCTGTCCAAGACACAAAACCCTACACAAGGCCATGGGTGTCACAAATCCTTCCAGCAGCTTCTCTCCCCACCTCTGCAGGAATTTTCGTTGGTTTCTTTATCTGGATGGGGTTGGAGGGAAAGGGATTGCTCACCACCAGAGCAAAGGGGTTTGTGAGGCTGGGGACGCTCCCAGCACCTGCCAGGCCCAGGGGCTTTTGGGGTGCTGCATTTGCACATCACAAAAGCACAAAGCACTCATTATTCATCCAAAGGGATGGTCCAGCACAATCAGGGCTCGGAGCAAATTGCCTTTTCTTATCTCCAGTACAACATTTAATGCATCCAATGCATAATACAACAGTCTGTGAGACCCAGGACGGGCTCTGCAACACAATCCCCTGCAAACTGAGCTGGCCTGATGGAAAGACAACTCTCACCTCCTTCTCTCCCAGTCCCTGCCCAGTTCCAGCTGGTGGGGACCATTTCCCCTCAATTCCCTTGCAGGAGCAGCTCTCCCAAGCACCCAGGAGCGCTGGGCTCCGTTGGAGCCTCCCCATCTGATTAGATTTATGCAAATTCCTGTATTTATTAGCATAACAGGAAGATTGTTCTGCTGCCTGGGAAGGAACGAGCCCCTTTATTCCAACAGATGTGTCAGCTTGGAGCAGTTAATAAGATCTATTTGTAATCCATAGGTAGGCAGGATAAAAGCAGGAGAACTCAGCACTTCCATGGCAGAGGAGCTGCTGGGAATATGGGCACAGGGAACTCGGTGTAATTATTAGGAGAGACATTTAAATACTCTTCAGGGTAATTCTGGAGAGTGCAAGGGAAGCCAAACACACTGAAAATGTCATTTGAGCTTCAGCTGTTGGCTGGAGGAGGCAGGAGGGAGGGGATGCCCCAGGCAGAGCCAGCCCAGCACTCTGGAGAAGATCCGTGGGGAGATGGGAGGGGAGAGCTGGCAGAAGGCAAAGCTCCCACAGCCTGAGGAACAGATCTCAGGGACCTTTTAAGGCTAAATTCACCTGTTTTCCTTGGTGTCAGGACTTGAGGGCATCAGAAACTTGGACTGGAGATGGGTTAGCCACAAGATCAGCTGCTGTCTCCAGGTTTCAGTTTTATTTAGAATCATGGAATCACAGTTGGAAGGGACCCACAAGGATCATCCAAGTCCAACTCCTGGCCCTGCACAGGGCATCCCCAAGAACTTCATTTGGTTCTGACCAACCTGTAAAGCCTGCAAGTAAATCCCACCCTGATTTATTTTGTCAGGGAGAGAGTTCTGAGCAGTCCTGTGCATCAGCTACGACCAGGACCCCAAGGAGGATCCAGGAATTCCAAAGGCAGATTCCAGCACACAACACTTCCCTGCCTCCCACCACAGGAGAGGCTGGGCCCTGTGGTGGACACCAGGATTGCTGTTTTCATTTGTCCCTAATTAGCTATGAAATGATGTTTGCAACCTGCTAAAATGCCCACTTAGGCTGGGGGGGAGCAAACATTGGCCCATCTGCCAAGAGGTTTTGCAGCAGACGTTTATCTAAATAGAGAAATCAGCCTGCTATTCACATCTGATTAACAAACACAGCCTCTAATTAGCCCATGTGATTAAGATTCATTTGAGGAGTCACTCCAGCACATACATTAAACCATCACTCCTGTGCTCAGTGATGGTGATAAGTCAGGAGAGGAGTGGTCCTGCCTGGCTGCAGCTCTGAAGGAGGAAAAGCAGAAATATTTAAGGCCATGCTCAGAACAAAGGGTCAAACCACTGCTGGGGCAATATTCCACAGGTTTTTCCCTCGAGGAGATTGTTGTAGCCCAGACAGACCACTGGGCTGAGAAAAATTGCTATTTTATACCAGCCCACCAGCACTGCCTGTACTGGATCCAAAACCTGGCTCTTCCAGCACAAGGAGAAATCCCCCAGGATTTAGGAAAGACCCTTCCAGCCCAAACTGCTTGAATTTCCCAGTCAGAACCTCCCAGAGCACCATCCATGGACCATCCATGGAGCATCCATGCACTCTGCAGCTCTCCCAGGGGATTTGACTGCTGGCAAAGTTGTTGCCTGAGTGTTGCTAAATAACATTTTGCCTATTGTCCCCCTGCTTTGCTGCAACAATTGCCACAATCAGTGTGATTGGTAACGTGTCCTGTCCTCTGGATCTGGGAGTTATTAACCTTAACAATGTCAATGAGCTGCTGCAGTAATTGAGTCGCAGCAAATTAAAGGTTGACGTAATTATTAAGAGCTGCTTAGTACACAGGAATATATTAATTTGTTATTGATGGCAGCAGAGTGGGCTTGCAAGGAGAGGAGAATTCAGAGTGACTGCAGCAAGAATGAACCTGGCAGCCCCAAATCCAACAGGTCTGTTGGGATATTGATTCAGTTTCTTTGGTTTTCCCTTCCATATTTATAGAGCACTCAGCAGTCACATGGTGACGCTGAATTCCCAATTATTGGCCTGTTTTCCCACCAGATAAGGGGCTTTGCCAGCCAAGGGAAAGGGGAAAAGTCAAATGTAGTGGGTTTTTAGCCATGTCAGGATCTTTGTTTGGAATTTCAGTTCAATCCCAGTCCCTTCCAAGGTTGTGAGGAGATAAAATGGGCAAACAGCACATCCAGCATGTCTCAGTATAAAGGCACAACCTGATCTGCTTTCTCTTAGTGACTCACTGGGGGAGTGTTGCTGTTGCTTTCATGAACATTAAGTGTGCCATTAACATCTTTACTTTAATTAAAACCATATTGAAATCCAAAACAAAGATACTGAAGTGGCTAAAAACCCATTAAGAAAACACCCCAACCTTAGAACAGAGAGGAGAGCTGCAAATGATGGGATGGGAATGAGAAATTCCATAATGGCTCCTTCAAAAAATCCCAATTACCTGGAAGGATTTTGGAGCTGCACCTGCACCAACAGGACAATCTGCTCCATCAGCTGTACGTGAAATTATATAAGCACCAAAAAATCTCTTATCACTGCTTTAGCCTGCAAAGAATCACCTGAGTTGTTTCCAAAGCATTCCAAGGGAAAGAACAATAAAGCGGAGAAAAGAATGTTCTGGGGGGAAGTGTGGTGTTAAGAGTTTGTTGCTTCTGCTAAATATTAATCTGGATTTCCTCTTGTGCTGCACTGCTCCTACAGATGAGTTCCCTATTCCTCCAGGCCTGCTATTTTAAAAGCTGCTTTCTTTTTCTGGAGATAATTTCTCTGTGCAGCCCCCCCTCCCTGTGCAGGGTGGTGATAGTGGCTGCAGGAAAGAGAGAGGCAATTTCTCACCTGCCCAATGTGATTCTGCTATCTCCATTTGGAGCACAAAATCTCCCCTTGCCTCGCCCATGCAGAGCATGCAAAAACCTCCCCTCGCTTCATTTCCCCGGCAGGGAGATGTGATAGCAGCCAGAAGGAAAATCTCCATGCAAATATTCCTCCCCTGGGCAATCTGTGTCCTTAAAGTTCTCTTTTCCCCACAAAATCCAATGCTTAGGCTCCTGCAGGAGCCTTTCTTTGCTGCTGGTGAGGGCTGTTAGTGGCACTTCCAGACACCAAAGATCCCTTTAAATCTCTTTGGTCAGGGATGGGGATTATTCCTTTCCCTTTCCACAGGAATGAGGGAATTGCTCTCTCCTGCAGGGTTCCGTGGCACAAACTGAAAGAGAGGAGATCCAAAGGGCGAGGGAGGGAAGGCAAACCCAGGAATCTCAGCTGGATTTAGAGGACAGAAACATTTCCCAGCTGCTCATCAGGGTCTCTGTGGGAGCAGATCCTTCAGGGGTTCCTGCACGCTCCTCCCTCCCTGGAAACCATCCCAGCTCTGCTCTTGTCCCCCTTTCCCTGTCCTGCTGCTTCTTTTAAAGTTCCAGCTGCAGCTAAAATTCCAGATGTGACAGCAAAGCAGCCCTGGCAGGGGGAGCCAAGCACAGCGTGGCTGTGGAAGCTGCTCAGCTGGGAGGGATTGGGATGGGATCAGAATTCCCCATCAGAATTGGGATGGTTTCATCTGTCACAGGAGCCAAGCCCTGGATTCTCACAGATTGATTTGCAGGGCAGGCGAGTGGGCCCTGGGAATGGAGAAAACTGGGCTGAAGAGAAAATTTGGGCAATGCTTCTTTCCTTCTCTTCTGGCCCTGGTCAGGTTCTCCATCAGCTCCAAACACCACTGTGATAAACAAATGGAGTTAAAATAATTTGGGAGAACAATTTCCAAGGAAGTTCATTAGCAGGAATGTTCCCTCAACTTCCCTGGATGTCCCATCTCCACATCCCCCGTGGATGTCCAAGCACACAGCCCAGGCAGGGCTGCTCACACCTCAGCTGCCACATCTTCCTTCTCCTTGGGACAGAACCTCGCTCCAGGCTCCCAGGGAAACAATTAATGGGAGGAAATAAGGAAACCAAACGCTGCCAAAGGAGATTTCTGTGCTGGGGATAATCAGGGTGGCAGCTGCCTATGGTCCCTGTCAGGTGGGATGGAAATTCATTGTTAGAAAAAGGCTTCCTAGGCGAGGTTGGGATGCAGATTTTAGGGTGGCATTTGGAAATTTTTCCGAAGTTCTTCCTGTCTAATAGAGGAAAGAGTGAGTGGAGGCATTGGGAGTTAATCCAAGGGGTAGCAGAGGCTGCTCTGGGGCTGATGAACAGGGAGATGATGCCCCAGAGCCACCCAAAACACTGGCAGAGGCTGAGCTGGAGCCAGCTTAGCCCAGCCTTGTGTCTCTAAAACCTCTGGGAAGGGGCTTTGCAAGAGCCTGCAAATGGTTTTGAATAGACCTAGAGAGAGTGAGAGCTGCTGATAGTTTCTAATTAGGGGGAAAAGGAATTGTTTTCCCTGAGTTCCCTCCGTGATCTCATCCCTAGGAAGCAGCCAAAAATATCCCAGCACCCTGGCTCAGAAAGGAGCTCATTGTTCCCTTGTCTCCTGGCAAAGGGAGGGGTGAGGAGCAGGTCAAGCATGAAAATGTGCTCCAAAATCCCCCAGGCCCCAGCAGCCTCCCCTGGGTGTCCTCCCAAACATCCACACCCAGCCAGGGCAGCAGCTCCAGGTGATTCCCAGCTCCCAGGGACCTTCTCAGGCTCGGGCTGGCTCCTCTGGGGCAGGGAGGGAAATTCTGTCCCTAATCAGGGCTGACATGGCAATTTTCTCCATCATGTCACTTGTCACGGGGGCCAGCAGCCTCCCCCCAGCCCAGGACTTCCCTGGGAGCCTCCCTGGGAGCTGCTGAGGAGAAAGAAACCAATTGTGGAGCCCAGCAGCTGCCCAGGGAGATGAGGAGCTGTGGGAAAGGGCCGGGAAAGGTCTCCTGGAGCCCTGCTGGCCATCACAAGGACTCCCTCCTGCTCCTGGCTGGCTGCTGCCAGCCTCCCTCGGGGGAAAGGCTCCAGTGGGGCTGCCTGAGCACTGGGGGTGTCACCCCAATGCCCCAAGGGCTGGGACAGAGGCTGGGTGGAGTTCAGAGCAATAAAGTGGAGATTTATTGAGGAGCCTTCAAAGGCCACGCCCTGGCAGAGCCCAGATGGCTCCAAGGTGGAAGATGGCTCTCTTGGTCATGAGATCTCACATTTTTAAAGTTTTAGTCCATACAGGAGCTAACTGTGCAATTAACAGCTTCAAATGATGAAGTTTCATCCTCCTTGCTCGCTTGCCCACCCTCCTCTTCTCATGTTGTTCATGCTTTGGGCCTGAAGTTTGAAGAGATTGTCCTTGAGTCTCCACTAGAATGGGATTGTTTTGTCTTCACCACCCTGTGAAAAGATCCTGGTAACACTTAATATAAAGCTGAAAGCTGCATGCCAAAGCAGAACAGAAAACCTTAAAACCCAAGGCATCCCCCCCCACTGCAAGTGCACTGGGACCCTGCTGTCCCTGTCCCCAGTGGTGCTGCACGTGGATTTCTGCACAAAGCAGCTTTGGTTTGTCCCCCTGCACAGCCCAAAGCTTCCCCCAGCCCTGCTCACAGCACAGACCTTCCTGCTCCAGAGGAAAAGACAAAGCTGGGGAAGCACAAGGCAAAGCTGCTGTGGGATGTGGGGTGAGCCCAGGCACTGAGTGATGCTCTGCTCTGAGCACCTGGGCCAGGAGATCCCAGCCAGAGCTCGCTCTGAATTCCCCCAGGGCTGCTCATCACAACAGATCTTCTCATCCCCCTTTGTGCTCTTCTCTTGCATCTGTTGTTTTCGGGGATAAAAAAGGCTTGTACAGAAATTGCTTCAGAAATCTCTCCTGGAATGAACCAGCTGGAGGATTTGGAGCCCCGGTCTCCAGGGATGTGTTCTGGCCATCAGCTGGTGCTGATGTCAGAGGAATCAAGGTTTCATTTTCCTTTTTCTTCTCAGGATTCCCTCACCCACCCCACGGGCTGCTGGCCACCTTTATTAGTGCACTCTGTGGGCAGCCCTCGAACCAATTAACATAATTGTTTCACTTCTCAGGGCCCTAAAATCACAGCATGTACCAGAAATACCTGGGGCTGTGCACTTTGCCCTGGAAGTGTGGCTGGGATGGAGAGCAGTCGGATCAGTCAGAGCCCCTGGCACCCCTCCTCTGAGCACACCCCCCTAGAGCACCTTTCTCTTGGCTTCAGGAGGTGTTCTTTGCCTAAATATCACAGGGAGAGGGGGCAGACACGAGGTTTTTCACATTCATTCTTCTCAGATACCTTGGAAGGGGAAATTGCAAAGAGCTTTTTAATGTGATGGAATGGTTTAGGTTGGGAGGGGCCTTAAAGTTCATCTCATCCCAGCCTTGGGCACCTCCCTCCACCTGGAGCATCTCATCCCAACCTGGCCTGGCCACTTCCAGGGATGGGGCAGCCCCAGCTCCTCTGGGCACCCTGTTCTGTTCATTGTCCCCTCTTTGGGCCCAAAGAGAGCAGCCCCAGCCCCTCTGGGCACCCTGTTCTGTTCATTGTCCCCTCTTTGGGCCCAAAGAGAGCAGCCCCAGCCCCTCTGGGCACCCTGTTCTGTTCATTGGGCACCCTGTTCTGTCCATTGTCCCCTCTTTGGGCCCAAAGAGAGCAGCCCCAGCCCCTCTGGACACCCCTTTCTGACAATTGTCACCTCTTTGGGCTCAAAGAGAGCAGCCCCAGCTCTGGCAGGCAGCAGGGGAGCAGCAGGGAGTGTTCAGGAGCTGCTCCACACCGTGCTCCCATTCAGCTTTTATTCTCCAAGAACAAACAGCCCGAAGGGGCTGCAGTAATGGTTAAATTGTGCCATGGAAATGAAAAGCAGAAGGAAAGAGCAGGAGCCATGAGGCAGCACTGAGATCAGCCACCCCAGAGTGCCCCAGCCCTGCGGTGCCTTCTGAAGGTCTGGTGCATCACTGCCCCTCATTTCCCCACTGGTGGGCTGAGGGAATGAGAAATTCTCCCCCCAGCCTTCAGCCTTTCTCCCTAAAGCACATTTTGCAGCAACATCTGTGATACATCCCGTTCAAAGGCTCATCTCTTGTGCGTGACCACCCGATGACACAGAAGCCTGGCATCATCCCCCTCTCCTTCCTGAGTCATCTTTAGCTCTGGATAATTGGATCCAACACCAGAAACTCTCCTTGCAGAGTTCATGGCATCATTAAGCCTCCAGGCAGGGGGATTATCACCAGCAGGTGATTTTAATTTGCTGCAGCAGCCAGCAAAGGTAGAAACCACACCGATGGGTTTGGAACCTTGCTGCCTCAGTTCTTCAGCGTGGGAGGGATAAACTGAGGGAAAGAAAGCTTTAAAGGACACAAATTAAGGAAAAAACAAAAAGCCTGGGATGTTTAAGGTTGAAATGGAACAATGAAGGGATGCTCAGAAGTTCTGTGCCAGTTTGTGCCAGGAACATCACATTCCTCTGGGCTTAGCAGTGATTCCCAGGAATTGCTAAGCAACCCCGTCCTCAGCCCTTCCCAACATCCCTCATTCCCATTTCAGGGTAAGCTGCAGAGATGAAACCCCTGATTCAGGGCGGGGATCAGGGAAGCACAAATGTTATTTTGTACCTTGTCAGGGGGCTGAGAGCCTTTGGCACTCTGCAAGTTTCCTTCCTCCCTGTTCAATGCTGGAAGCTTTTAGGATTCTCAGATTCCAATAAGGAAATGTTGATTTTAATTGCTAAAAGGAGGAATTAAGCTTCCTCTTGGATTCTTTCCCCTCAGTGCCAGAGCAGCACCACCTTCCCTCCTCCACCCCTCACAGGGAAGGGTTTTCTCCTAATATCCCCTCTAAACCTCCTCCCTGTCACTTTGAAGCCATCCCCCTTGTCCTGTCACTGCACATCCTTGTGACAAGTCCCTCTCCATCTTTCCTGCAGGCTCCAGTGCCTCACACCTGAGGAGTTTTGTACCAGCCTGGCTTAAATCAGTTCTGAGGCTGCTTCAGACAGCATCAGGTGTGCCCAGAGGATGGCACAGTGACTGTGAAAGGGGGACACTGCTCGTCTGGGCCCTCAGAGACCTGAGTGAGTGTCACATTAACAAGGTCAGAGGGGCCAAGCTCCATTTCCTGTGATTGTATTTCTCCTTACAACAAGGAAATTCAGCTTGGTGCTGTTCTCTAAATTGATTCCCAGCTGACTTGGTCTGGATGGGAGTTAGAAAGTGAAATGAGAGCACCCACACTCCTCTGAGCACCCACGAAACAGCTCCGAAATGCTGCCTTAAATAAATCATGCCCACCCCCCAGAACACACAGAAACCATCAACCCCTCGATAATTCTTCTTCCCCTACCCTGAGTGACCCTCCTTCTGCAAAGCACAGCAGGCAAAGGGTTAAGGGAGAGGAGCAGTGGCAAAAAGGGAATTTGGTGAAGTCCAAAGGGGAAAAATCCATCCCTGTGCACGTGCATCCCAGGAGCTGGGCTGGAAACACAACTGCAGCCAGCCCAGGGATTAATTTAATTCCCAGGTATCATCTTTTATTTCAGAGGGAAAACAAGGGGAGGGGGGAGAAATCGATGTGAACATTTTCCTCCTGATATTGTCAGACAAGTGTGGTAACCATGGCAACAGGAGGAGCAGCATCTCCGGGGCTCTGTGTCTGGTAAACACATTCTCTGGGTCCCCATTCCTCCTGGTGCTCAGCAGAATGTTTGTGCTGAGCCCTGGCACAGGCAATTAGCACCCTGATACCACCCAGGCCACATCTCCAGGCTGGCTGTTCAGCACAGTCACCAAATGTGGAAAAAGCAAAGATTCCCTGTGGGGAAAACAAACCCCGAGCCCTCCCCAGTGCTGCTGGCAGTGCTGGCTGAGCTCTGCTCTCCTCTGCTGTCCTGAGCCCTGGGCAGGGGCTCCACAGCCAGGACTGGGGCTCACTCCTTGTCCACACCCAGTTTGGCTGGGTTTGGGGCTCTCCTCCCAAGGGCTGAGCCTGATTTCTCTTTGGAAAATTCATCCACAAACACCAGAGGCTGATGTCCAAACAGGAGACAGAGGAGTCCTTTGACTTTATTCCAATCAAGGGAGAGGCCATGGGACATTCCCCTGGGGTATCCAATTTTTGGAGCCTCCTTTTTATCCCAATTTCCCACATTTCCCTCTCTCTTTCCCCATGGCTGAGGTACTTGAGAGGTTCAGACTTCCCAAAACACCTGATACCAGATATTCCCCTCTAATGTACAACCCTCCCTTTTAATTTTTAATTCTTATGGAATTTAGGGATTTTTCTTCCCCATTGTTTCTTCCATCTTCCAATGTCTAATTTCATTGATCAGCAAACCTGAAGTTTATTTGTAAAAGCAAATATCTTTTTCCATTCATCAACCAGTGGAATCCTTCCCATTGTTTCTTTTCTCTCCCAGTGCTGGTTTGATCTACCAGCAGACCCACAGCTGGTTTGGAAGGACAAATCCACCATTCCTCTCATTTCTGAGCTGGAGGAGCCTTTTGATCCCTGCTGTTCACCTGCACCCTGCACAGCCCACCTGAGCTGGGAGCCACAAAAACCAGGGCAGTTCTCACATCAGCTGCTACAAGGCAGAGCTTTACCTGTCCCCTCAGCACAAACCCTGAAAAAAACCAATCTATTGCAGCATTTTCCTGCTCTCCAGCTCTCCCCAGCCCTGCTTCCACTGCTGGGGAGGAGGAAAAGCTGAGCCTGGTGTAGAGTGGGAGGAGAACTGGGCAGTCCAAGAGTGAGAGGTTGTTCTGTGCTGAAAGCACTGAGTGCATGAAAGGAAATGTTTTGCTGTGTGGCCCCTGTGTGGGTGTTTTCCCAAGGAATGTGGAAATTGGTGCTGCCTCCATGGGAGTGCTCACCCCCAGCCCCCTCCACAACTGCAGGCCTGGTCATTTCCTCGCTGCTAATATAAATAATAAAATAAAGAAAGAAAACATCTTTGTTTTATCCAGGAGCTTTCCAAGCTCCAGGCTGCGTTCCACACTCATCCCCAAACACATCTGCCAAGTTTGCTGCTGGGGTCAAGGCAGGAGGAAAAGAAATTCGAGCAACGTGCAAGTCTGCCTGAAAATCCAGCCTGAAGAGCTCCCAGATGGAGTTTTTGTCCGAGTTTCTTCCCCTTTTAGCCACTGGGTGCAATCAAGACCTGGCCTCATTTCCAAGACAGCTTTTCCTCACGTTTTTCTGCCTTTGCTTTTCTGGAATCAGCCTGGTGCTGAAGGAAACTTGAACAGCTTCTGCTGCTCTGCTCAGAGCCCTGAACCTCAGCAAAAGTTCACCGAATGCAGCAGTAAAAGACTCAGGAACAACTGTTCTTAGAAGGGGAAGGAAACACAGAGATTTCTGCATGCTCTGCCTAATAATCCAATTACTGATCTGGGCCTGCTCCCATTGCCCTGATAATTTTGACAAGCAGCTTTGGGAATCAGGAAATTCAGCTGCACACCTGAAATGTGCTGCTCATTTTAAAAAGAGACTTCTGAGGGAGCCTGGTTGGTTACAAAGCAGAAATATACTTATTTTATCAAATTTATTTTTTTCTTTCAGAATGCGCATTTTTATCTTGGGAAACCCATTGAGAAAAAGCAAATCTGGGGCATGAATAATAGCAGGCTGCAAAAAGAGCGAGCTGGGCTGTGGGCCCTGTGCAAGGTTCACCAAAAAGCTTCAATTCCGTGTTTTGTTCCCCCATTTCGCATTAAAAATAAAGCCTCTTGCTGAGCAAATTTCCCCAGAGGCAACATCCTCTGAAGGTGAAATCTCTGCTTATCTCAGTGCTGAGGCTCTGCCTGTGTTTTACAGCAGCCAACAGAGAGATTTGGGTTTGTTTGTCCATCCCAGAGTGGCACAAACAAATTGGGGTCAGAATGGGGGAAGGAGCCAGCAGGGAGTGAAAAGGAAATTGTTTATATATTGGTTTATATTATTCTGATGTTGCAAAGTTTCCTGCACACTGACCAGAATACAGCAGGAAAATAAGAATAGAGCAGAATGAGCCAGGAAAAGCAGCATTTTTGCCAGTCTGGGTGGCCCAGCTGAGCTGCTGCTCGAGTTTTAGGGACTGGGGAGGGACCAGGCTGGGTGGCACTCCTGGGAAAGGGCTGGGACAGGGACAGGAGCTGCAAATCCCCTCTGGAAATGGATCCAGGCATGGCCAGCCACGTGGAAAGAGGCAGTGAGGGAACAGTCTCCTGTCAACCCTCTCAGACTCCCTCCTTACTGACCAGCAGAAATTCCAGGGGGTTCCTCCTGCCCTGCTGGAGCTGCCAGGAGCACAAAGAGCAGAGAGAGCCCTGCCTGAGCTGTCCCAAAAGGACTGTGAGGATGCTCCTGTCTGATTCACCTTCCTGGCATTTCCTTCTGTCCTTTCCCAATTCCCCTGTTGGATTTAAAGCCTTTAATAACCCCACGAAAGGTTAAAATCGCTGGGAGACCTGACAAGAATTCCCCTTTCTGCAGCTTTTCTGAGCCAATCCTTCTCTCTCCCCTTTTCCCTAGAACCAAAGGGATTTGCTCTCCTTCCTTGGACTTTCCCCAAGCTTTTCTCAGTCCCCTCTGGGAATTCTAACTCAGGACCATGCCAGGATGCTTTCCAGGGGCATTGACTCCGTGCTCAACAGCAAACGTGTTCTGATTCTGTCCCTGTGATGAATTCTGTTCAGGAGGTGATGAACTCCACCCCTGACCTCTCCTCCCTGCCTGTGAGGGTCTTTCAGCGCTTCCAGGCAGCTTTCAAGCAACTCCAGGAACTCAATTATCCCTGCAGAGCCTTTCTGTGGCCGGGAACTGAGCATCCCCTGCCTCGGTGGGGAGGTGAGATGGATAGCTCGGGGATTTCAATATTCCTGGCGTGGGGAGAGGTGCTGATGCTGATGGAGAGACCTGCAGCACCACTGCAGCACCACTGCAGCCTCACCTCTGCTCCTGGAAGCCCACACTGGGAAGGGGAAAATGGCTTTGTTGTCCTCCCTGTGCCGTGCAGGACGTGGTGCTGATGATTCTGCAGGGTTTTCCTCAGTTTTTCCTCAGTGGTTTCCTCTTGGCCACCTGAACACTGAAATCCCACAGTTCCTACTCCTCCATTCACTGCCCTCTGTGCTAGCAGGAGTTTTCCTTGGCAATGAAATGGTGAATCCTCTCTTCCTGGTTCCTTGGATGTTTTTTCTCTCCCCTAAACACCTGAAGAAGTCTCACAAATCAGACAGAAGCCCTTTCAATTTATTTTCACTCTGATTTAATCAGGGCAGCTCTGGAGGAGCTACACCCTGATCAAAGCAGAGCAAAGGCAGCGTGCACTGCCCCAATTTATCTGGAGTTTTTATACATATGTGTATAAAATACCTGCTCAAAGAGGCAGAGCAACCAATTCCTGAGCATCCAGAGCTCCTTGGAATCGCTGCAACCTCATGGAGGTTCCAACCCCTCCCTGCCTGGGTTTTTCACTGCCTGAGGTTCTCCAGGGGGGTTCCTTCCCAAAATCCAGGTGCCTGAGATCAGCCTGAGCAAGTTCTCTGCACACTCACCCCAGCTCCTTTGTGATGGAAATTCGGCTGCCAGCAGAGGGGAAAATCGATCTGGTTCTCTGTGCTCCTCTCAGCTGGGGACAGAGCTCCAGAAATTCCCCCTGGAGTTCATTGAGAGGCCTCAGCTCAGAGCAATGTCCCCTTCAGGGGCAGCAGTGGCTTTGTGCTGAGTGGCATCTGTGCCCCTGCTGCATCAGAGCCTGGCACGGGGCACCCCAAACCCAGCAATAAATCCCATTTGGGAACCCCAGTTCCAGCAGCACCGAGGATTCCACAGCAGGATCAACCAGCAGCAATGAAGAGTTGAAACCAATCCAACTGCCAGACTTTGCAAAGAAAAAAAAAAAAAAACCAAACAAAAAAACCCCCAACAAAAATTAAAAACATTCACAAAAATCCCCAAAAAGCCAAAACCCAACAACCCAGAAATTGCCTGAATTTGCCTCCTGGCTCGGTGGCACCAGCACAGAGCCCAGGGCTGCAGGCTGTCAGACTCGTTTCTCTCTGGCTGTCACCCACTGCCTCCTGTGGGAGCACATTCTGCTTTTCGAGGCTCAGGCCTGGGCTTTTCGCTTTACACCAACAGCTGAGAAAATTCAACAAGCATTGGGCAGATTCCTCAGAACTGGGGCAAGAAGGGGCTGGGAGAGCTTCTGGGGCTCTGCTGCCCCAAGGCAGGATCAGCCCTCACTCACCCCTTGCTGAGAAAGTCTGTTCCCTTCACGTGATGAACTTCTACCAGACCATTTATTTACTCCTTGAACAACCCTGCAGCTTTTCCTCGTGTCTAACTGGAAACCAAGCTGCTGGCTTAGCTATTAAATAAAGCAGTGGTCAAAAAAATGACAATTTATGGGACTTGTACAAATCAAAAGGGAAGGGGGATGGAGTCCCCTTGTAAGTCACCCACGAGAGCAGCTGTGCACAAATAAATATTTATGGGATTGTTTCAAGTTGCAGCCAGCTCCATCTCCAACTTCCCAGTTTCTGTCTTTAATCTGCCACGAGGTTTGCAGCAGATCACAGGGAATCTCAGGGCTGACATTCCAGCAAATCACTGCAGCTCTCAGGTGTCACTGCTGCTCCATCCCCCAATTCCCTGTTGCTGTTTTTGTGGATGAGGCAACAAAAGAGGAAAGCTGGAGCTGGCAAAGCAAGCACAGATCTACAGCTCAGCCTCCTACCAACTCTTATCCATGCAAGAGCTGAATTAATTATCATTTCTCCCCCCTTAGCTGAGCTTGATGTCCTTCTCAGAGCAGGTTTCATCAAGGATTTTACAGCAGCGTCACGCACGGACTTATCATTGATTATTTGGCCATTAAATGGAGCAAATAATTTTAAAATCCAAGCCCCAACCAAAGCAAGCAGAGTTGTGGTGTAGTTCTGCCGTTCATTACAGGATCACAAATCCATGTAGGGGATCATTAATATGTTGTATTTAATGAGATTATGTCCTGGTCACGTAGAGGTGCCTGTAGTTAAAGAAAACAGATTGCTGATTACAAGGAATGCATTTAGAGGTGCATCAGATTAGTCACAGAATTGATGTCTGTGGTGTCTGACCATCCTTAAGCAGGTTCAAAAGCTCAGCTTGGGAAGTTCTGCACTCAGAAATGAAAACAGGGATGCTGCAGGGTCTGAATGCATCTGGATCCCTGTCTGGATCCCTGCCTGGATCCCTGCCTGGATCCCTGCCTGGATCCCTGTCTGAATCCCTGCCTGGATCCCTGCCTGGATCCCTGTCTGGATCCCTGCCTGGATCCCTGTCTGAATCCCTGCCTGGATCCCTGCCTGGATCCCTGTCTGGATCCCTGCCTGGATCCCTGCCTGGATCCCTGCCTGGATCCCTGCCTGCCCCACGGAAACCTCTCTGTGGTGTTGCAGGGGGAGCAGCCCAGCCCAGCCCAGCCTTTGAAAGCAGCACAAGGAAATTCTCTGCTGGTGAAGGGGAGGTTTCCAGTGCCACTGCCAGGATCCCAAAGCCCAGCCCTGTGCATCCAGCCCAGCCTCCTGCTGCTCCCCTCCCCAGCCAGTTCCTCCCAGCCCCCTGTGGAAAAGGGCCACGTGCTGCATTCCCAAACCCAGAGCCAGAGCTGCCATTCCTGAGTAAAGGAACACTGATGGAACCCTCCCAGCTGGAGGGGACCCAGGGCCACCACCCAGTCCTGGTCCCCTGCCTGGAGCACAGAGTGTTTGGGAAATCATCTGAGCCCAGCTCATCTGAACCCTCACAGGGAGCTGGGAGCAGAGGGGAACTTGGAGCACAGAGTGCTGGGGAAATCAGCTCAGCCCATGAAAACCTCAGCTCAGCCCATGAAAACCCTTCTCAGCTCATGAAAAACCCTTCTCAGCTTATGAAAACCCTCACAGGGAGCTGGGAGCAGAGGGGAGCTTGGAGCACAGAGTGCTGGGGAAATCAGCTCAGCCCACTGTGCCCCCCTGCACACTGCCAGTTCCCAGCCCCTGGCAGAGCTGAGTGCCTCGGCAGCAGAGGCTGGAGAGCCTGGAGAACAATTCCCTGCCATCACCAAGGATCTTCCCCCTGACTCTGGATCCGTGGCTCTCTCCCAGCAATCCTCCCCACTGTGCCAGAGAGCTCCTTAAAAAACGCCGTAAGTCACACAAGAGGGCTCTTCACTCCTCTCTCTTCTCCCTGAGAGGAATAATGCACTTGATTCCCTTTGATTTTTTAATTTTAATCCCTTTGTTAGGCACACATGGCACTGCTGGAAGTGGCACAGAAGTGCTTTGTACCAGGAGTGGAGAGCTGAGCTCAGATCCCACTGCAGACCTGCCTGTCACAGCCCTCCTGGGCTTAAAAACTTCACTGTGGGTGTTGGGACCATCCCAGATTTTACATTTGGATCCTTTCAGTTCTCCTGATGAGCTGCTGTTCTCATGGAGAGCCAGGGAAAGGCCTGACAGGCTCAGGATAGGCTGAGCCTTCACCAGGAATATCAAAGTTCATCTTAATTTTACATTTGCCACTCAAATAAGTGCCTTGATCCCCACTGTCCCCATCTGATCTGTGCTCATCTGTTTTTCCTGCAAGCTCTTCTCTCAGCTGAGACATTCTCCAAGTCCTCCTGCTCCTGTCACTGAAATTGGGCAGAATCAAGTTATTCCAGAAAATCAGAACTTTTCACTGCAGCTGGTCATGGAACGTGCCTCTGATTTATCACTGGGCTAAAATTTGGTTTAGATGGGAAAGAAAGCAGAGTATCAGATGCAGCTCGGGGTATCAGATGTGTAGAGAAAACAAGGATTAGACTCATTCCATGAGCAAGGAAATCCCTGTCCAGGCACAGCCCTGGCTGCAGAGATCCCTCAGAGCTCTGAGTGAGCAGCTGGCAAAGCAGAGGGAAAAAGCTCTGGGAATTCCTGCACTGTTTGTAGGGACAGGATCCCCCAGAGCCAGGAGAACCCTCCCAGCTCTCCAGCAGCTGAATCCCACAGGGATTGACGGATGGGATGAGCCAGGGATGAGCTCTGACTCCAGAACAGAGGTGGGATGACCCTGCAGAGCTCTGACTCCAGAACAGAGGTGGGATGATCCTGCAGAGCTCTGCTGGTGATGCTGGCTGGGTTTTACACTCACTGCCTCTCCCACCCCCACACATCCACTGAGCTGAGCCCTGCATAACAACACGCAGGGCCACCAGGACCTGGGGGGACACTGGGGGCTCTGGCCACGGTGATCCTTTAAAAAAAGGATAATTCCAAGTCCCAGCATAGAAGATGTCATTACAACTGCTTTAATGTGGTCATAAAACACAGACAAGCTTTGAAAGCTCATAATTCTTTCATAGAGATATTGTTTAAATATTTAATGCCCACATTAATGATATTCTAATCCTTTTGGAATATGTGAATTTGCACTCATTTGCATTAATTTTGACTTGCTGGCAGTTTTGTTAAATCACATTAGAAAGGGGCCATAGACAATGGCTGGCTGTCAGTGGGGTGTTTGTTAATTCTCACCACAACGCCTGGGCCCTAAAACCAGCCAGGGAGAAAGTCCAGGAAGGCAAAAGTAGCTGGGTTAGGAACAGAGACCCAGCCCAGCTTTTGCCCTCACCAGGAGGAGAAGTGCTCCCAGTGAGGTGGGATCTCAAACAGCACTGCATAATTTAAATTTAAAAAAAAAAACAAAAAGGAAGGAATTCCCATTCCCTGTTAAAAAGGCAACATCATCTTCTTTTCTGGACTTTCTCCCTGCACAAAAATAAATAAATATTGATGGGATAAAAAGGCTGGGTTTAAGGCCCTGGTGGTGCTGGCCCAGGTGTTGGGGTGAGAATTACCAGCCACCCCACTGACAGCCATTGTCTGTGGCCCCTTTCTGATGTAACACAACAGGCTCTACAACTGAATAATGAATATTTGATACCTTCATGAGGTCTGGTTTGACTCCAGTCTAAGATAAGGCACGTGCAGTTGTGTTTGCACTTTTGAAGCACAGAGCACGCTGTGCCAATCCAACATTCCATGCAATACCTGCCAGGAGCTGTTCTCAGGGACACAGAAACTTCCCAAAGCACACACAGGAGGGGACATTCCATGCAATACCTGCCAGGAGCTGTTCTCAGGGACACAGAAACTTCCCAAAGCACACACAGGAGGGGCTTGGCAGGCAGGAATTTGCTCCCAGATGTGGGACTGCCACTGTCATATTTTCTGGAAAAATCCCTTTGCCCAGGATTCTTCTCCTGGGAAGCTGAGAAGCCTCAGAGAAAAATGAAAACAATAATTATCAGATTGCTTCTCCTGGGTTTTGCTGCTTTGGAATGTGGTTTGGAGATTGTTTACCAACAGGTGATTGTTTCATTGGTTTCATGTGAATTGTTTGGACTTACTGGCCAATCACAGCCAGCTGTGAGACTCTGCAGAGAGAGGCACAAGTTTTTCATTGGTATCTTTTAGCCTTCTGTCTGTATTCTTTAGTATTCTTTTAGTATAGTTTAGTATCGCATTCTTTAGTATAATATCATAAAATAATAAATTAGTCTTCTGAGAACATGGAGTCAGATCCATAATTTCCTTCCTTCGTCTGGGAACCCCACAAATACAAGATGGGACTCTGCTCCTCGCCTCTCAACACCCTTCATTTCCCCTTCAGACTCCTCCTGTGGATCTCCAAATTAGCCAAGCATGTGACAAATGCACCTGCCTGGATATTCCTGGGACCCCTGGGAGCTGCAGCTATTCCTGCCCTGTGGATCTGCTCCAATTAAACCCCATCAATGAATCAATACCTTTGTTTTCCCAGCACCTCCTGCTCGAACAGGAGGGGGTTGGCAGAGCTTGGAGGGCTCATCTGGGCCAGCAGCAGCACATTCCCACATCATCCAGGCCCCCAGCTGCATTCTGAGCCTTGGAACTGCAGGCACAGCCCGGGAGAGGCTCTGCAACATCTGGATATTCCTGCCAGCCATGGAGGGGGTTGTGGTAAACAGGGATAAGCTCCAGTGTGGCTTTACATTCAGAATTTGCCCTGATAAAGCCCAGCTTCAAGATGTCTGGAACAAACTGGGTGGGGTTTGGGGTTGAACTCCCCCAGGAGGGGACGGTGATGTGCTGAAGCTCCTCCCTCCTGTCCCCTGCCCCAAAACTGTCCCCCCGTCCCCTTTTTGTCCTGCTCTCCTTCCCAGTGACACTTCATTTTATATTCAGCCCCGATTTTCTCCTCTGTCCCCCAGGTGACCTTTCCCAGGAGGGGACAGTGATGTGCTGCACCTCCTCCCTCTTGCCCCCTGCCCCAAAACCGTCCCCCTGTCCCCTCCTTGTCCCGCTGTGACGCTTCCCCGCTCCTATTTTACATTCAGCCCTAATTTTCTCCTCTGTCTCCCATGTGATGTTTCCATTTGGACGCTCTCCTAACGACCTTTGGCTGAATCTATGTCTTAATAACATCAGGATGTCTCTAACAAGTGTCTGCTGATATATGCAAGAACCTTCTGCTCCGGACTTTAATCATGAATAATAGAAACAATTTACGAGGCCCGAGGAGAGCCAGTTATGAATCTCCTGGCTGGGAGCAGACAAGATAAAGCAGATGAAAAGGACACGTTGTCCATTTAGTTATTTTTAAAGGTTTGTTTGCTCTGGCAGCACGTGAGCAATGATCAAACACCTGTTAGCTTGTTCAGCCCCTTATCTCCCCGTTTTGCTGCCTGATGTGGCATTTTTTACACCCCTCCAATCTGCTCCTCAGCCTGGATTTATGGCAGCAGGGAAACGTTTAAGAGCAGGGCTTAGAGGAGATTTGTTACCAGGGAATTTAGCCATGTTGCAAATGGAGGTGTGAAGAGTGGCAGGAGCGACAGAGAAAGGGGAGGAGGCAGGAAAACACAGCTTTTCAGAGGGAAAGCACACATTTCCAGCAGGTAAAGCAGTGGCATCTTCACCGCAGTTCTTTGTGGTTTACAGAATGAGATAAAAAAGGCAGGGTTCCACTGGGGTCCCCTCAGCTCCCTGCCAGATTCCAAGTGCCAGCCCACAGGGTGAAGACAGGGGAATTTCTAGGAAAACTGGCACAATTTGGGGCTGTTTCCCCTTTTCCTCTTGTTCCCTGGGAGCAGAGCCCGATCCCAGCTGGCTGCACCCTCCTGTCAGGGAGTCCCCGCTGAGCCTCCTTTAAACATCCCCAAATTACTGCAGCAACCCCCAACCAGAGCCTGGCAGGGATGAGGAAACTCAATTTCCACTGCCACAAACCTGGGGCTCACCCCGAGGGGTGGCACAGGCAGGATGGACACTCAGCCTTTGATTCTCACCCCAAAAATCCAACTTTTTCTCAGCCCCAGCAGCTGGAATTGTGCTCAGGTCCTTGAGATGCTCTCAGTCTGCAGGACAGCAGAGAGGAGCAGTTGTGAGTGTGGGGTTTTCCAGCCCTGGAATGATCCAAAGGAAATCCCCCATGGATCCAGCAGCTGAACTGGGACCCTCCTGCAGGGGAAGCTCCCTCTGAAGCAGGGTGGGTGAAAAAGCAGATTTCAGTGAGATGATGGCAGAGAAGAGTGCTCTGGGAGCTCCCAGCTCTGAGCCCAGCCTGGCAAAGCCTTTCCCACAGCAGCCCAGATCAAACATCCTCGTCCCAAACCCAACAGAGCCGAGCTGCTCTCAGTGTTTTCCTTTTCCCTTTGCAAGATACACAGAGCCCCCAAACTTCCTGCAAGTTCAGGGGAAAAAGGAATCCACACCTAAAGCTGTTTCTGGTTATCAGATTTTTTCCCCCGTGAGTTTTAGCTCAAATATTAATATTTCTTTTCACACATAAAGTGCTTTACACTTCCTGCTCTATTGATAGAATGTCCTGGCTTCAGCACTGTCTGATCCATGTCTGGGTGGAAAAATAAACCCCTTTAGCTCAGCCCCCAAAGCTGCAGCCACTAAAAGCCAAACCTTCAGCTGATCTGAAGGGAACAGGTCCTGTCCCTGCTCTGTGCAAGGCTGGGACATTTTCCACCCTGTTGGCTGTCTGGAATGAGGCTGGAGCTGGAAGCTTTGGGACAGCTCAAAGATATCTTTCCCCATGGAAAAAAAAAAAAATTAAAGAGAGCTTTTAATGCATTCTGGTGGAAGAGGATTTAATTTTATGTTTTATGACTGCTTTTGCAGACAGAGCTGGCTGTTTCCCCACAAGTCCTGACTAAGGGGTTGTTCTGAGATTCAACAACTTCCCTGGGACACGCAGGGAACTCCTGCCAGCAGCAGGAGGGAGAGCTGAGCTCTGCATCCACCCTGCCCACCCTGAAACTCCCCTCGGAGCTGGGACTGCCCCTCCCACAGCCCAAAATCTCATTGCAAGGATGGAAAGCGTGCTGAGCTCACAAACAGCACCCCTGGCTCTGCTGGGAGAGGGGGAGGGGGAGAAGCCAGAGTCGGTTTGGAAATGAACCTTCCTGGGGCAGAGACCGGATTTCACAAAGCCCTGCTGGAAATTCTGTTCTAAAAGAAGTTTAGGAACTGCAAGGAGGGAATTTGGTCACCAAAGCCCCACCAAAATCCTGCAGGCTATGGAAACCTAAACCCCAAAGAATCAGCTCCAGGCACAGCTCTGGATTTGTTACTTTTGTCCTCTTGATTCTACTAATTCCTATTTATTTCTATTTTCGGTGCTGGTTTTACAAGCCCTGTAATGGAGAATTCCTATTGATTCCTATTTGGGGGCCAATAAATCCCATTAAAGGTAAATTGGCTAGTTTGGTTAAAATTAACCTTTCAGGTCAAAGCCTGGAATGGTGTTGAATAAATCCCATTTTATGAGCAGCTGGACAAGGTCATGGACGTGGGACTGGAGCAAAATTGCTTTTCCTTTTACAGCTGGAGAACAACTGGACCCCACTCCTTGTGCTTGCCCTGAAAAGCATTGCTGAAAACAAGAAACAGAAAAGCTAAATGAGCTCCAGGATTCCTGAAAAACCCATTTTTTCCCTTTTAATAATGCAGAAACCCAGTTCCATTCTAAATACAGAAAGTGCTGATTCCATTCACACCCCAGCATTTGAGTGGGAAAATGAGATTTAATCTAAGAGGGGAAGATGCTGAAAGACAGAAAGTTCATAGCAAATAACTCAGTGTAAGGCTTGGTAATTAAACAATTTCAGAGCAACATTTGCTCTGGGTGCTTTCTGTGAAGGAAAATGAGTTGTTTATGAAAATGAAATCCATTATTTATTCACAGCAACTTCAAATAACTTCTTTGCAGTTAAATATATTTAACTCTGCAATTTAATGCTGGACTGAATTGCCCTGTCTGGGTTTGCTGTGGTTCTGCTTTGGCTTCCCACCCTTTTTGGGGATAAAGAGAGAGTTTCCTTTTTTTTTTTTTGGCTTTTATACTGCTTATTTCCAAAAATAAAAGAAATCAGTTTGAAATATACTTCTCAATCTGTACATAATCTTTGGTTTTTTGCTTCTGCTTGTGACCAAAGTACAAATTTTTTCTGAGTTTCAGTCCCTTCAGACCTTTTAATTTCCTCCCCTCAACAGACTGATAAGGATTAATAATAACACCTGACACAAAGGCAACAAGGAGAGATAAGTTATTACAATTCTGGGACAGTAGCACGGTCCCTGCCTTTAGAGGTGACAGAAAATGCAGGGAAAATTACAAATTTTTTGCCAACAAAAGGTTTAAAAAAACCCTGCTGATAGATGAGATCAGCTGGGGGGAGAGCAGAATGTGGAGCCACTGTAAAAATCCCTCCCTGGCACAAATTGTGGCAGAGAGACCCCTGGGAAGGAAGGGACAATGCTCAAACCTGCTTTTCCTGGGGGTAATCCCAAAAGGAAAAGTCAGGTGGGTGGATGGAGCCAAGCAGGGCAAAGAATCAGGGAAAAAATGTCCAGGACCAAAAAAAACCCTCCTGAAAAATCAGGGGGAAGCCTCAGTTTCCTGTGCTGGGGTAAATTCCTGATTTCTAAGGGCAGGAAGGATCACTGAGCTGCAATTCACTGCTCAGTTCAGGCTGCTCTGGAACTGCAGCACCTCCACCACAATTCCTGCTGGGAGGACAAGGCATTTCCCAGGGAATGGGTTCACCCAGCTGAGACTCCTCCTCACACAGGACAAATCTGGAGTGGGGCTGGCTCACATTCCAGCCTCTTCCCTCCATTTTTCCTTGGAGAACACAGAGGAATCCTCAAACTGGGATGAATCCCAATATTTCTGTCAGAACAGGGGCTCGAGTCCAGCCATCCCATATTTGAGCTGAGTGCCCTACAAACACAACCTGGGATGTCACAGGGCCTCTCCTGTTTCTTCCACCTCACCACTTTTCCCATCAAAACCGGGATTTTTCCTAGGAAAACACCTGAAAACTCAGAAAAACCTGCCAGCTCTACCAAACCTTTGGGGTTTGTGCCTGGTGGGATAAACCCACCAGAGGAGAAAGAATTCTCCAGAGCCATCCTTCGCCTCCTGGAGGTTCCCAGCCCTGACTGAATGCCAGCAATGAGGGAGTTAAAGCAGAGAGGAAGGATGCTGTGCAGGAGGAAAGCACTCCAGGAACTGCTGGATGAGTGACCAAAAAACCTCCTGAACTCCTGGCACAGCCAGGGCTGGGGTGATGCTCCAGCCCCATCAACCAGGAGCCAGCAGCCTTCCCTCTGCTTCTCTCCTGCCTTTCCTGGCAGCAGCAGAACAGCACCAGAGTGTGCAGGAAGGAGTTAAAGGCCCAGGAAAAACCTCTGGATTTGCCCGTGGGATTCTCCCTGGCTGAGGGAGCTGAGCACATTTCCAGGTTTGTTTAAATGCTTTTTCAGAGGAATCGTAACCAGCTCGACTCCCAGGGTGTCTGAATGCTTTAGAAATGATGGAATAGGAAGAGAACAGGAGCTGTAACTCCAGGATTCCGGGAGTGGAGGGGATGGAGCAGCTCTGGACAGATGCCACACATTAAAACGTGGCAGAAAATGGAATTTCATGGGGCACATCCTGAAGAGTTCCCAGATCTCTTTTCCCTGGGGAAGCAGCAGCACCAATCCCTGTGGGGGCTCCTGTGGTGGGGCCAGCAGCTCTCTGGGGTGAGCTGTGTCCTCAGCAGCACCCCTGGTGTCCCCAAACCAGGTCCCCGGGGCAATGGAGCAGGCATCCCGTTGCCATGGGAACGGCAGGAGGATGCTCAGAGCTCGGGGCTGGCTGAGCTCAACAAGTGGGCTCTCCAAGGAGCTGTGGATCAAAGCTCTCCTGACAGGAGCCCAACCCAGCAGCAGCAGCCTCACAAACAGCTCACACTCCCATCCTTGGGGGGTTTTTGCAGACACTCCCAGGGGGAAGGAATGGCCTGGGTTGGAAGGGACATTGGCACCTCCAGCCTGGCCTTGGCACTGCCAGGGGCTGGGCAGCCACAGCTGCTCTGGGAAATCCATTCCAGGGCCTCCCCAGCCTCACAGGGAAGGATTTCCCCCTAATTTCCAACCTAAACCTCCTCTCTGACCTCTCTGGAGCCAGGCCAGACTCAGAGCATTGGGAATGACAAGTGATGAATTCTCAGGGGGCGCAGGGAGAGGTGGGCAGTGCCAGGCTGGGTTTCACAGTGGGTTTAGAGAAGGAAAAGCCAGGCTTGACACAATCACTGAGCCTGGTTTAGTCCTGCAAATCCAGCCCTCGTCAGGGCACGGCGGCACTCAGACTGATGAAATGCATTCTTGGCTGTAGACATGAAATATTTATGTGCAGGGACCGCAGGAGAAGCAGCCACACGTGCTCAGAGCTGTGGAGGTGCCAGCAGAGGGTGCCGAGCTGTGCCTGCAGCCTCTGCCATGGCAACGGGGAGAAATCCAGGTGGGACAGGTGAGAGAGGGGCGGGGACACACAGGGACAGCAGGGCTGGGCAGCCGGGAAGGGATTTTCCTCCTTGTCCCTAATTCACCCTGGAAAAAGCAAAGCCCTGAGTCAAGGTGGAAGGCTGAGGAGCAGGGAGAGCTGAGCCATCTGCTCAGGCTGGGACAGAGCTCAGAGCCAGCCTGGAGAAACGGGAGGCACTGGGAGTGCTTTCCCTGAGAGCCCCAAATCTGCTGGAAATCAAGGGGCAACCCCCACGGGGCTGATTTTATCCCCACAGACAAACCATGCCTGGCAAAGCCGGGCCCTGCTGGGGCAGCTTCGAGCTAAATCCTGCCTGAGATGTTTTCCTGCTCCACTCTCAGCCCTTCACAGAGCGGGATTTATCAGCTCTGCCCTTTGCACTCTGGTTTTCATTAACACCAGTGTAGACTGGCAATTCTTTACAGCCCTCATTACCCAAGTCAAAATAAAAGCAAGAAGCCCTAATGAGCTGCTAAAGTTGCCAAATGGAACAGAAGCTCTGAAGAGATACCACAGAGTGAGAGCAGTTTTAAAAATAAAGCTTTTGGGTTAAGGCTTAAAGGAAAAGAGGCACCAGGCTTGGAAATCTGGATGCTGAGATTCCCGATTTCCCATTTCTATCTGATTAAAAAACTGACTTCAAAAGAAAAGCAGAACACAACAGTAGGATTATTGAAATAAGTCCTTATTTCCTTATAATTAACAGCTACACTAGGACTTGATTTAATTGTTTCTGGCTTAATAAATGATCCTAAAACCCAGCTGGAAAATGGGAATACGAGCCTAGACTGGCACAGCTGGGGCACAGTTGAGTTTAACGTGCTGGGGGACAGGGAAGGAATAGATATGAATATGAGAAATGTCACTCAGCCTCCTGGTTTTTCCAGAACCATCCCTCTAAGTGCAGGCCTGGCCCCCTGCCAGGGCCGCTGCTCGGAGGGTCACGGTGCCTTCGGAGCAGCTGTAATTTCATTTCTGCTCAGCTGCCATCATCTGATTGCTCAGCTTGGTGGATCCAGGGGGCTCTGAGCTGCTGCTGGATCTGTTTGCAGGGGGTTTGCACCTCCACATTTCCCACACGTGAGGGATGTTTCTGTGCACGCTTGGGAATCATGGAATCTGGAATGGTTTGGGTGGGAAGGGATCCCAGATCCCATTCCAGGGGCAGGGACACCTCCCAGCTTGCTCCAAGCCCTGTCCTTGGGCTGGAAGGGTTTTTTGTCCTGCTGGAAAGGTTTTTTCCAACCTGGAAAAAAGAGTTTTTTCCTGTTGGCCCAACAAGTGCTCTGGGATGTGGAGCATGGAACGGGAGCTGGATATTTTGGAAGGGCAGGAAAGGGAGAGCTTGGGAAGGGAAGAGGCCCAGAGGCTTTGGGAAGGATGAGGAATGAGGCAGATTTCCTCAGGAGACACCTCAGACCCTCTCTAGAAGCTGAGGCTGATGCTCCCAGCAGGACACAGAGCTCCCACCTGGCTCTGGGCAGCGTTTTTCCTCCTTTCCCACAACTGATCCCCTTTTCTCTCTGCAAGCAGCCCCTGCTGAGGACTCCTGAATCCTGCACCAGCTGCCAGCAGGCCCAGGATGATTTAATTTGCTCCATTACTGCTCCTAAAGGCAGCCAGGAAGGGCTGGGACCCTCGGGGTGCACTGATAATGATGCCTTTGCCTGTGTTAATTGACATTTGGATGTCCTTCCCAAGCAATCCACAAATGCCTGCTCAGAAAGCTCCCTGCAAACTGCTGCCATGCTGCTCCTCATTTGGACACAGGATAGTTTCCTGTGAAATTCGTGTATTTCTATTTTTTCCTGGGGTTTTTCCCCCCCTTTTTAATTTATTTAGCTACTCCACAGAGTCCTGGAAGCAACTGGCACTCTCACACATGGACAAATGATCCTGTGTGATCTCAACTGAAGACACTTAAAATCAGATTTAGGGGCACCAGGAGGGCAGGGAAAGCAGTTTGGCTGAGAAAAGGGTCCAGATAAAATACAGAATGAACCCCAGCAGGCAGAATTAACAGGGAAAAGGGGGGGATTTGAAATAAGGGAGGGAGCCACAGAGACAAAACTGGGAATTTCCCCCTCCCAGATTTACAATCCTGCATTTCCCCTCTTGCTGCTCTCATTTATTGAGGACTCCATGCCAAGGAGTGTTTTTCTACAACTTTAAGCTGAATTTCATTATATTAAAAATACATAAAGCCTAAACCTGATTTTATTTCCATTTAAGTGCTCAGAGAAGTAGAAAGAATTGATACATCAGTAATAACAGAGGGGCAAGGGGAGAATTTATGGCTCCAGAAATGCTGAGGCACCGCAATAAGAAGCTGCATTTCAGCCTTTCTATTAAAGTTCCTCCCATTAAAAAGTAATGGAAGTTTGAAGTCCCCCAAGGCTGTCCTTATCCCATCAGAGTGATCCCAATAAGCAGCAATTTGTCATCACCTGAGGGCTGAAAACACCTCAGCTCCAAAGCCAGGCATGAGGGGCTGCTTTTGTCAGCCAAAATCCATCTTGGTGTGCACCCAAATGTGGCAGGGGCAGGGATCAAACCCAATAAATGGGAATGATCAGCACCAGAAGGAGGAGGGAGGAGCCCCAGCACCAAATGCCATTTTCCCAGGGAGGAACGAGCCCTGAGTTTGGGTGTTGCAGAGAAATTCCATGGACCTTCTCAGAGGAAGGATGGAAATCATGCTGGAAATTCAGTTTTTCTCCAAAAATCTTATAACTGGTGACATCCCAGCCAAAGCCACCCAGCAGCTGCACGGAGCTGATTATTCTCCAACTCTGGTGCTCACCAGTAAATGATTTTTTCTCTGTTTTGCTCATGCCCTGAGTGTTTTACTCCACCCAAGGGTCAGAAACACTGGAGATTTTTTTCTCAGTGCTGAGACATCAGCATTTGCCCTGTGCTGCACTCAGAGCTGGGCTTGTCAGCCCTAATTGATTTGCAGAGCCTTTGGTCAGAGACTGAGCTAAACTTAAATTCAGGAGGGGAAAGGTCGGTTCAATACCTCTCCCTATTATCAACCCTTCCTTCTCTCTGCTCTGACAGGAAAAGGTGAGGCAAAGGAATTGAGTCCTAAATGAACCTTTCACTTCATTTACATGAGGTTTTCACTTCATTTACATGAGGTTTTCACTCCATTTACTGTGTTTGTGTTAGGATTCCTACTGCAATAAAGAAATTACCTTTGCCTGATGAATGGAAGAGTAGAAGTGGGCTAATAACCTCTGGAACTGGCTTGTGAATAGACCCAATCTCACTTTATTCTGTATTTCACCTCTTGTTTTGAGCAGTTTCCATTCGTTCAGAATTTCCCCCAGCTCATAGCTCCCTTAGCCACTATCAGAAAAGTAAAATCTTTGCTAATTTGTGGGAGAAAAGGGGCAAGAAAATGAGAATATCCAAGGGCTTGCACTGTTGCCACCTGATGCTTCAAGTCGTTCACCTGCCACAACTGCAAAGAGCAGGCTCACTCTAAATTCAAGCTCGAAATTGTGACATCCCAATTTCTGTAATTCTTCCAGCTGCACAGTCTTTTGTAGCTTCTTCCTTTGCTCTTCCATCAGTGTTTCCAGGTTCAAATGTTTGCCAGGGGAGCACAGATCACCCAGACCACAGGATTTTCCCCCTCTCCTGTTTTACAGCTCAGCACCCCTGCCCATTCAGCACTTCTCACCAGCCTGGTGAGGAGTTTGAGCCATTTTGGTGGTTTGCTCTTCAGGAGAGCGTTTGCTCCCCAAATTCTGGTGAAGAGTGACAGAACTCAACAGAAGCCATCTCACTTGGTTTCCAGTCTGTGAACCTTGGGACAGTTTCCCATTTTGGGCTGAGGTCACGGGGCACCGTTGGCTTTGCAGTGCGTCAGTTCTTGCCTTCTCCCTTTTGTGTCCCCTAATCAGCCCATGGGAGCCCGCACTTCTCTCTGCAGGCAGGGAATGTGTGCCTCCCCTTTCTCTGGGAACAAAGGCCCGTGTCTGGAGCAGTTGGTGTGACAGCCCGGGCTCAGTAATGATGCAGGAGCCGTTTGTTCCCTTTTCATCAGCGCCGTTAATGACGGAGCCCAGAAGAACAGGCAGCACTGGGCCCCTTTGTTTTCAAACAGATTTTTTTTTTTTTTCTCTCCCTCTTTCCTTGTGTACACCAGACGATCTAAATTAATCTCTCCTCTTCGGGAATCAAAAATAGCTGTGATAGCCTTTCCCAGTTCTTGCCTCCTCCAAGTCTTTCGGTTCCCCTCTCCTGCAGTGACCTGATTAGAGCCCACCTCCATCTGGCTCCTTGGCAGGGGACACGAGGTGGGAGCTGCTGGGAGGGCAATTCCTGCTCCATAGCTCTTCCCAGAGGCCACAAGGAGTAGTTTCCTTCGGGGAAATCCTCCACCAGCAGCGACCAGAACTGAGGCGAGTGATACTTGAAAGGAGAGCTGTTAGAGAAGGGAGCAAAGCAGCGTTTGCTCATCAGATCTAGATTGGAAAATTAATCTGGATTCGCTTCTGGTAGCTTAATTGAAAAGGGGAAGCACCAAAAGAGAGTTTCATGCTGAACAAACCATCCCAAACTCTGGTTTTTGCCTGCCCCAGCCTTGTTCTGTGTTTTCTGCTCACTGCCTGGGACAAACTCGCTGGCACGGAGCAGCAAGAGCTGTTTGCAGGCACAGAAAAGGTGAACAGTCCTTGCCCAGAGAAACCAGGATAACCTTTCCTCCCTTAACCACTTGTGGGCAAGGCTGGCCAGCCCCAAACCAGAGATTTCTCTGCTGTCTGTGCCACTTTATTCTAACTAGAAAGTTCCTCCCAGCCAGGGGTCCCATCCTTTGCCCATCAGCTCTTCTGAGCCCTCTCAGCTATTCAGCCACTGATTTCTCTTCCCAAAAACTTTGGCAAGTCCTGAAAGTCCTGTCCCAGAGCTCATCACCAGCAGGGCTGAGGGGGAGCTGCTCCTCCTGGGTGGGGAGCCTCAGTCACGCGGGTCAGGACACTGAAGGCAGCTGAGCACACCCAGGAGTTCTGGAAACTTTGAGGAGTCTGGGTGGGTATAAAGGGAATAAACATCCACTCAAGGCTGCTGTGACACCCCAGTCCCAGGCCAGTCCCTCTCCTGTGCCCTGCAAATGTTTACATTGAGCTGAGAGACCCTGGAATGCTGAGCCTGGAAAATCAGGACATTATTCAGGCTGCAGAGAGGACAGGCTGGCCGGAGCAGGATGCCAAAAATGACATTAGTTCCAGGGATCAGGAGAGACAAAACCCCACGTTTAACATCTCACTCGAACAGCCCACCAGCCAGATCTCCCTGCCTCAGGAATGTTTGTGCCCCTGACTTCCAGAACTGTTTGCTCTGGAAGCAGCACCAGAACCTTCTGAAGGGAGGGAATGAAAAGACAAGAGATAAGTGCAGTTATTGCGAGGCAAGGCAGGGCTCGAGTTGCTGAGGAGACCAAAAAGGGCTTTAAAGTCACAGAGTGGGCACCTGCTGCAGCTGAGAGCACTGGTTTATTTTAAGGTGAGCATTAATTGATTTCTGACTGTAATCACAATTACAGTGTCTTACCCTGATTAATGGAGGGCTTGATTAACACACAGGAACGTGCTCCTGTTTTCATCCTGGGGAGAAGAGGTGAAATGTGTTTTGATGCCACGGCTGGAGTGATAATTTCACCAGAGAACGTGGTGCTAATGCCAGGCAATTAATCATCTCTGGTGGTGATTTACAGCAATAAATGATTCCTCATGGCACAGAATGGGGTGGATTAAATTTAAGGCTTTAGGATATATTTGGCTTTACCTTATCCATGCTTCAGCTTTAGCGTGCTTGACACAGCAGTTTGAATTTCTGGGTTGCAAAGCATCTTTGTGCTGATTTTTTAGAGCTTCTGCTACATAATAGAACCACATTACTCAGAGATTTACCATTGCTTGTGCTTATTTATAGTGCTGCTCTTAAACTGAGACCATGGCAGGGCCTTGGGAAGAGCTTCAGGACCACAGGCAATTTAAACCCAACATTTTCTAAGGGTACAATTTGAGAGCTGGCCTTGGGAGAGCTCCTATCTATTTTTCTCCTGGTAAACACGACCACAGAGAGGGGAGGCAGAGAAAAACCAGCTCAAAGCCTTAATTATAAGGCAGAGAGCTAAAATTAGAGTGGCTCTCTGCACCAAAAAGCCCTGAAACAGCTCCTGCTTTCCCTCTCCCACCTGGTTTGGCCCCCAAAACAAGGGGCAGAGGCAAATCAGCAAAGGGCAGTGCTTAGAGGGAGGTGTCCCCTGACATTTCCAGACCCTGGTGGGTGATTCAGCTGCTCTGATGGGTGTCAGAGTCAGGAGAGGGATAAATCTGTGGATTTTGGGCTAATTATTATTATGAACACTGGCCAAGGGTTTTGGGGTGTTTTGCAGCCCAATCCACAGTGACTCCTTCCTTTTACCCACAGTGCTCCTGCCAAGGGAGGGAGTTTCAGGAGCACTAAAAGTATTCCCAAATCCAGTATTTTCCTCATTTATAGATTAAATAGTGGCATTGTTGGCCAACCTGTCTGCCCTAGAAATGGCACTTTTTCCTCATTTTGCTGAGGGATTAAAACCAAATCAGACTCACCAGAGAAAAACCAGTGTAAATTATCAAAGTCTGTGAAATCAGTGGAGCCACACTGACTTTTACTGCAGAAACACACAGTTCTTAGTGTTTGAGCTGGCTTTCTTATTTTCTATTTGTGCACAACCATACAGCCAGAGGGCAGAGAAAAGGAATGTCTTCCACACAGCCCTTCCAGGAGCTCCTGCCACTGGGAGCCAGGAAAATCCCTGGGCAGGGGCTGATAAGGCTGAGCACAAAAGCCATGTAGGACAGAGACCTTTATCACCCACCTCTGCCCAGGGGAATCATTTATTGGGGAAGAATGGAGCTAACAGCCCTGGGCAGCTGCGAGGGGCCAGAGGAGCAGATAAAAATCTCCTTTTCTGTACCCCAAAAAGGCTGCTCAGCCTGCCTGGCTGTTTGCAGAGTGCCAGCAGTGTTTGCCTTGGGCTGCTGGGCAGAGGAGAGGCCTGGAAGGAAACAAAAAGCAGGCAATGAACGACAGAAATGGGATTTTACAATGGGCACATCTGCTCGGTAGCAGCTTGGAAGCCAGGCTTCCTAATCACACTTCTATGGATTGGTACCAGAGCAAAATAAAACCTCAGCTCTGCCTGAGCATGGCAAATAGGGCAGGGCCAGAGTGGTTTCTTTGCAGCTCTTGAAGTGCCTCTTATTCCATCAAGTCCTGTCTTTTCTCAACCACTTGCCTCAATCTAAGAGGGCCTTATTGAAATAAAAACTTCTGGCCCATTACAAATTTCAGTGGAAAAAAAATTGGAAATCTTTCAAATAAGAAAAAAAACCCCACTGTTTGGCTTTGATTTATTCCAGTTTTCCCTTGTAGGTTTTTCCCCCTCAAAAGAGATCACAGGCACAAACACAACTGATTTTTGCCCTGGCCACAGAACCAGTCAAACTGCACTTCAAAAAAAAAAATCAGGGGAAAAAAGCAAGGCAGGAGCTGCTGAAAACATTCCCAAAAGCTGCTGTGAAACTGCAGCTGGTTCTGTGCACGTGGCTGCTGCTGCTGCAGGGCTTTGTGAACACAAGGCAGCAGTTCTGAGGGGAAAAGCACCATCAGATCAATTCAGCAGCTCAGTCCTTCCCTCCCTTCTTCTCTGCCCCTGACCAACTGTGCTGGAGCATTTGGGATCCAATCCTCCTGGAGGATCTGAGCAGATTTGGAATGCTGAACCTGGGACTCCCCAGCCCAGATTTCCAGGGGCAGGGGAAGCTCAGGGCCAGCTCTGGAGCCCAGAACATCCCTGCCCTCATCACAAGATAAATGAGCCCATTAAAGGACCCTGAAACCACCACAGTCCAGTTGAAATTCCCCATTTCAGGCACTGGAATGAGGCAGTCTGAGCTCAATCTGAAAAAGATTCATTCATCCTCCAACTCCTGCCAGTTCCTCTTCAGAATTCTCACACGTGTCCTGCTCCACTTGTTCTCCAAACACAGCCCTAATGAAAGGGATTTAAAATGCTGTCTTTCTGTTTGCTAATAAACACTGTTAATTTCCCTGCTCAGACGTTTCTGCCACTTGCATGCTGTTAAATGTCAGAAGTGTTTCCTTGAGCCATCCATCCTTTAGAGAGACTGAAGTTCTCAGGGGATCTGACTTCCTGTCACTACAGTTCATCCTTGCACTCCATCCCATATGCACAGGGAAAATTTAAAAATCTGCAAGGCTTCCTCATCACCAAAAATAATTACTGTCTGGGAGAAAGTAATAAAGTGATCTGTGCTAATTGAAACAGTGAAATATCTGCTTCTCCATCAGCTCATTCAATACCTTGGATAAAACACGCAGCCCCTGAATTCAGCTCCTGCGCTCTGGATTATAAATTCCCCTCATTTTCTCTCTCTCCCAGCACTTAAAATCTGCAAGTGCTGATATTAATTATTTCAAGATTTTTTTGGCAGTCATTTCCTCTAATAAAATTCTCTCCCCTTAGAGAATTATACATCAATCAATCTAACTTTCCTTGTGTCTTTCACGAAATGAGACATTTCAGCCTGTGCTCCAGCCTTCCACTCCCTCTCTGCTTTTGAAGGTCACATCAACAGGCAGGAAGAATCTTTCTCCCAAACTCTATAAAAAATGGCCCAGAAAGAGAAACTCTTGCAGGTTCTTACACAGACACTGAGAGGATTTAGCCCGGACTGGTTGTAGATCCACAGAACTCCTGGAAAATTGTATTTATATCTATAATATATCTAATTATTACACCCCAGTTCCTCTGCACGCTGTCCATCAGTGCTGTGCCCTCTCAGCTGCAGAGCCACTTCCAGGTAAATGATTTTTTAGGGACATTCAGAGGTTTTCTCCTCTTTCTCTCCTGAGGAGAATCCAACTCCTTCTCTAAGTGCTTCTGTCTCTGATATGACACAGAGCTGAGCTGCCCTGGAAAACAGAACCACTTGGAAGTGGCATCCAGCAAATGGTGCTTGCAGAAGGAGCTTTACTGGCTGCACTCTGCTCATCAGGAGAGGCAACAGGTCTGGAGCACCTCGAGAGGAGCAGAACGTGGCCTGGAGGTGTTCAAGCAGAATTTAGGCAAGAGCAATTCCCTGAGTTCCCAAAATCAGGGGCAAATTTTTAAGGTAATCAGCAAAAAAATCAGGACATTTCTGAGGGGCAGAAAATCTTGTTGTGGTGTTGAACAGAGGCAGGAGCAGAGTGCAGCTGGAATATGGGACCGAGATCTGTGAGACCCCGACCCCAACTCCCTCCTGCTCAGGACTGCTCCTCTCTCCCCTTCCTCCCACTCCCACAAAAGGTTTGGGGAAGAATCCATTCCCAGTTCTCTCTCTGGAGCATTTTACACAACACATTGCAGCAGCAAACCACCTCCTAAATTGCATTTAAGACAAATATCCCAACCCTGGCCTCTCAGGAGCTGTCTCCCAGGCATTCCAAGCATGGAATTTTCCAGGAGTGATGCTGGAGAGCCACAGGAGCAGCTCCTTGCTGGACATCAGTGATGTCCCCTCACCCTGAGCTGCTGGAAATCATCTGGAAATGGCCAAGTTCAGGAATAAAAAGCAAAACCCACCAGTTTCACCCACCAGCAGCAGGAAAGGAGGAAGCACGGAGTTCTTATCCCAAATGTTTACTTTTATATAAACATGGCCTTAATTACAGTATCAACTTCAAAGCCCTGAGGATGCTCTGAATCCCTCTGCCTCTGCAAGCAGCCACATTCCAGCAGAAAAGCCAAAGCCATGAAAGCCCTGCTCACATTTCTGGGTGGCTTCTGTTTCAAAACAAACCTCGTGGAGATGCTCACACTGTGCTGGAGATGGCTGGCTTCACATCCAGCGTGAGGCCATCCAGCTTTTCCACAAATATTGTTCTTTTCATGGGACTGAAGGAATTTCCGGCTCCCCAAAGCTGTTTATGTTTGGCTCGGCCTTGCCCCTACAATCTCTCTCTCAAAGGAGATGAAGGCTCGACCAAAAATGTCTCAGCCACACAAGTAAATTCCACTTTTCACACATCCCCTCTGCTCTTCACCAGATAAGTTGACATTTTGTATGGAAAGCCCCAAATCTTTGCATACAAAGGCCCAATCCCAGAGGTACTGGTGGCTCATTCCAAGGAGATCAGGGAAGCCAAGACTCAGTTTTCACAAGTCCTGGGTGAAAAATCAACAAGAAGTGGATTCTTGGTGGCTCAGATTTCAGGAGGATTGGGATGCTTTGATACAGAGTTAATTAGGCATTAAAAGAGTCCCATCAGAGCTAGGGAAATATCATCCATAAATCTCTGTACTGCCTCATTAGCCTTTAGGACAGCAGCTCCAAGTAAATCAATTGATTGGGAAAAAAGCCCCAAACCAACAAACCAGGAGGAAGATTCAAGATTATTTAGAAATCTCTATTCCTACTTTGATCAGAAGAGAAAACTAAACTCTAATTCTCAAAATTCCCATTTTAAAGGGACACAAATGTAAATAAGGGGCCAAAGATCCCATTCACCTTGTGCTATGGAGCCCAAATCCAACATATTTCCAATATTTTCCCAGTCTCCTCACAGATAATTCATATTTTAGAGACTTCAAATGAGACTCTGAATGGCTCATGAAGAGGAGTGAGCTGTTAAAATCAGGGGAGAGAACAGAACTGTGGTGATTGAGGTTCTTGCAGCAAAGAAAAGGTATCAGAGCATAACTTAGAGGGTAAAGATTATGCTGTTTATAGAGACAGGAGAAATTAAAGCTGAAATGTTTAATTATGAAAAGCAGAAGAAAGTACCAGACAATCTCAACCACAGCTCTGAAATGAACTCATTCCTACCCAGGCTGCACAGAGGATATTGGAGAGCAAGGCAGGGAATCTGGGCTGAGTTAATCAGCTGGGGATCTTCTCCAAGGCAGGGAATTATTGATCCCACGTGCCTGGGGGCTGCTTCCCCCTTCCCTGGGTGTTCACACGTGGCTTTCATTGCAGCATCCATGGAGAAACACTTGGGTGAAGGAACAGCAGCCTGGGTGGGCTGGGACAGGGAATTCTTCACTCCAGCTTTCCCCTAAATGATCATCTCTAAAAACAAACCCAGACACATCCTAACCTCACACACAGCGCGATCCCAGCGTCACATTTGCATTTTTCAGCCCTAATTTCCCTTTAACTGCTCTGCAAAGCCGTTAAAGCCCCGAATGTTGAAACAGAATTCCCTGAATTCCTGCCAGGAGCATCCTCAGTTCCAGGGCAGCTGGATGCACCAGGAAACGTCTCCCCCCTGCATTAACAGCTCTCACTCGAGCACCACGTTCTGCATCCAAGACCCCTTATTCACACCCCTTAATTACCCTAATTAGCAGGGGGAAGAACTGCACGGCTCAAATAAGAAAGCCAGGAGTGCTGGAAAGAGCCGGGGTGTTCATTCAGGCTCCTCCTGGAGACCCAGGTGTGCAGGGGAGCTCCTGGACCTGGGGAAACTGAGGCAGTGCCACAGCTGGGAGTGGGGTTGCCCCACTTGGGAAGGCTTCTCCTGATTTGGAAGGGAAAGGATTTTCAGCATTATTTCCCCAACAGTGAATTCCAGAAGTCCTGGGGCTCCAGGGAATGACGAGTCCAGGGATTTCAGAGTCACCGGATAACTGAGGCAAAGCCCACCCAGGACATGGGGCTGTGCCAATAAATATCCATGGAGCTGCTTTTCCCTTTGTTTCCCTGTGACTTCTTGTCCAAAAGTGCCCCAAATTAAAGACCAGGAGGGGTTTTTTTTCCATTTTTTGGACTGTCCTTTGTGCACTAGGTCAGGATGAGGATTCTGACAAATCGTCCCTGAAAGTTCAAGATTTGGCTTCAGTACTTTGGTGTTGCTGAGTTAGGAATATTCCTTGGCTCCAGCATCCCAGACAGCACCAGGGCATTTTTAGGTCATTAAAGAGCAAAGATTTCACCACCAGAAAGACATTTACAGTGATAAATGAAAGTTTATCATATGGGAATATTTACATTCATTCCAATTTGCACAAAACTTTTGTTGTTCCCCCTTTTTCCAAGGCTCTCAGGGACATCTTACGCAGCTCCTGCCTGCTGCCCTTTGTCAGGAGGGACACCCAGCTCCCAGCTGGGACCCATCCAAGCCAGGGTGACACCAGGGACTGCTTTCCTTGGCTGGCTTTTCCCTGGGAGCCTGTGCAAACTCCCAGCCTGATGCTGTCCCTTATCTCTGCCTTGCACAAACCACCCCTGGGCTGACCTTTGTAGGGGAATCAGCCCAGCGGGGCTGACACGGCTGATCTGAACCCTGCAAATCAGATTTCTCCTTGCCTGGAGCTCCCTGGGCAGTTTTGATGGGCTGCAGGGAAGGGTGGGGGAGTCAAAAAGAGCAAACTTTTCACCAAGGCAGCACAACAATGAACCCCAAGATGACAAAGTGCTCCAGGCCACTTCCATCTCCTTTACTTCTTTCCTCTCTTAAACCCAAGGAAAATAAATGGCAGGCCAAAAGCTACATGCTGCAAGATTCGGAGGGCAGGGAGGGTTTTGCAGGCTCTCATGGGATCATTCTTTGCACAGTTCAAGCTCAACAGCTGGGAACAACTTGGAATTAGAAGCTCCTTCAGACAGCAAAGCAGAGAAGGAGCCCACCACTGATGTTCTGACTCCTTTACAGGGTATTTCTCTTCCCCTAATTCTTGCACTTAAGTAGTAGAGAAAATAGAGGTATCAAACCCCCTCAAGAAAACATTTGTACCACTGAAATCCCTGAGAAATCTGATGTCTGTGGAGTCAGGATTTACCCAAGGACATGAAAAATAATTTCTTCTACAATTTTAGCCCAGAAAAAGGAGAATAAACTGGCCTGGCTCTCTGGAGAGAGGCACCAGCCACAGATGTTTCTATTTTGAGTAAAACCAAACTGCAAAGTCAAGAGGAAAACCGAAAAAACAAGCACAGAGCAGAGCAAACAATCCCCAAGCCACACAAAAAGGGACTTGAACCTCCACCAGCAGCCAAGAGTGGTAGAGAGAAGCTGCAGCCAGGTTGGATTTGCCAGCCCAGAGCTCTCCCTTGCAGACACCGAGGGGGCAGAGGGCAGCCAGGAAGCTCCTGGTGAAGGTTGGTTTTCCATGTGCTGGGCATTTTCTGTTCTGCTGGATCTTTTGGGCTGGAAAAGACCCCCAGGGCTGAGCCCAAGCCCATCAGACCCTGCTGAAAAGCTGCATTTTCCAGGGGCTGATCTGTGGGGTTGGCACCATGAGTGTTCCAGCCTCACTTCCAGACGTTGGTACAAATCCAGGAGCTCCCCCAGCCCAAAATCCTGGCAGAGCCTGGCAGGACTTGTTGCTGATGCTCATCCTCCCCTCAAAGGACTTGGCAATTCTCTCAAGGGAGCCAGGGTTTCATTAACTCAGTGCTCCGAGTCTGGGGGCTGAGATTATCTCATCATTGCTGCAGCAATGGGTGAGCCCAAATTTTCTAGAGGAAAGTGCCTGTGGAACCCACAGGAGTTCCATGGAAAACTCTCCCATCAGCTAAAACCATCAAAACCTGCCCCATTTTCAACCCAGGCTCTCAGTTCATTAATAATCTCAATATTAAGGGCTGAAATCCCAGAGCCAGACTCTCCTAAAAAATGGGATTTTGAGGGAAATTAAGTTTTTACCCCTGGACATGCAGTTACGGAGATGGTTCTGAGATATATGACGTGGGACAGGGTGAAAAAGGACATGGAGAATCCTTCTCCTGTGGATCTCCATCCTATAGATCTTCTCCTGTGGATCAGGAGGCTCAGCATCATGAGGAAGAAGAGGGAAGATAACTCCTGAGGGGTTTTTACAGCTGATCCTGCCAGCTTTTCCTGCACAAGCAGGATTTCTGTCCCAAATCACAGCCCCTGCCTCCTCAGCTTTTCCTTCCAGCCACGTGTTGAGCGTGTAACTCACCAAAGAACATTTGCCAGCATCATTTTGGGTTCAAACTCCAGAGGGAACAGCTCTGAAAGAGGAGGGAGCTCTCCCCAAAGGTTCTATTTCAGTCCCCAACAATTGGGATATTTGTGTGGCCACGCTGCTCAGGAGCTGCATGGGACACCTGCACCTTTCCAGGCTGGCAAACCCAGGCTGTGAATTCCTCCTCCTTCTCTGGAGCCACCCCCAAATGCCCTTTCATGGCCAGGACGGGGGTTCCTGTACAAAAGTGTCCATTTGGGCCGTGCTGGGCTGGGGGAGCTGCTCCTTTTCTCCCTTCTGGGAGGAACAGTGAGTGGAACCCCAGTGCCCCAGTTCCCAAGGGCAGCCCTGTTCCAGCTGCCTGCCCTCGGCTGGCAGACGAGTCTGAAAGAGAAGCAAAGAAACCCAAGCCTTTAATTTCACCAGAACTTTTTACCAAGGGCTGCTTGGGAAAGCAGGGGCGTGCAGACATGAAATGCCAGCTCTGGGGGAATTTTAAACCAAAAGCTGGCAACATCAAAATTTGACTGGGACACATTTTATTTTTAAAATTTTTAACATTTAATTTTGAGGGGTTTTAATTTTTTTTCAAACCCAGAACAGGAAACATCAAAATTTGACTGGGATACATTTTAATTTTTCCTGTCATAATGTTTAGCTCAGGAGTGTAAATTCTGAACCTCATGTCATCTGTGAAATGCAAGTTTATCCAAAGAAATTTATTTTTTCTCCTCATTGATGACACACAGAGCCTAAATCCCAGCTAGGAAATAATCCTTGCATTAAATGAAAGCTCAGACTCAGACATGCACCCAGCTAAACAAATTAATAGAACTTAAATAAAGTTATAAATCTTAGTATTTGCCTCTGTGCCCCCCACTAGTCCATGGCAAAAAAACCAATTGAGCCTAAACTTTTATTGTCATCCCCTAAATTCTGATTTTCTCGTGTTTATCTGAGGTTACACCCCATAAAATCACTGCATCCACTGCCACAGTCACTCCCTGAGGGGCAGGAACTGGATCCTGCACCTGCAGCTGAACTCCTGCCCCTTTGTGATTGCTCAATGCAGCAGAAGCAATAAAAGCTAACGAAGGGGAAGGCCCTGTTGTTTGTGGGCATGAGAAGACAGAGCCAGGAGTTGGCAGTTTGGAGAATGAAAAGCAGGCAGGCCTCCATCAGCTGCTGATTTGCCTCTTTTTTTTTTTTTTTTTTTTTTTTTTAACCCTCTCCAAGGGGAAAAAAACCCAACTTAATTCTGCAAGAGCCACGAGTTAATTGCAGATAAATTGATGGAGTTTGCACAGGAACTGGAGTTGGAGATTAATCCAATTTAAAGGCATCTGGCTGAGCAAACCAGAGCTGCTGGTGCTGCTTTTGTGTGGGTGCAGGGTTTGACATCCCAGGAACCCCTGGAGCCTGCACTGAGCACCTGGAGCACGGAACTTGGGGCAGAGGAGCTGCTGGGAGGCTCAGACAGGAGGGTCCTGGCCCTGTGTCCCCTCTGCTCAGGCCATCCTCACCCCGATCCCAAACTTCCACAGGAATTCAGCAGCTGCAGGGTGGGATCTGGGGCTGTTCCAGGCTCTGTTTGTGCTTTCATTGCACCAGCTGAGGGTGTTGTGAGCAATGTTGTGCACAAGAACAGCAGTGCATGAAGCCTGAAATCACAGAGTTTGTCCCCAAATCCAGCCAGGGCACGGTGGCAAAGTGGCACAGAGGGCAGAGCAAATCCTGGCTGGATGGAGCAGATCTGGGTGGGGAGAGAACAGCTGGAACAACAGCCCCAGGCTCTGGAGAGCCAGGCCTGCCCACCAGGAATTCTGCCCTGAGAGGGCAAAAAGGTGAAAATCAGGAATACAAAGGGAAGTTTGGCCTCTGAGCAGCAGAAATGAGGGTTAGAAGTGACAAAGTCACTTCCATTTTTCAGGTAAATAAGGAAGCACATCCCAAAGCTGCCTTCATTTTCCTACAGCCAGCAAAGAACACACTTCAGCCCCCGATTTTCAGCCCCTGATTTTCAGTCTCTGCTCCCTCAGTCCCCCTTGCTCAGCCCAGGCTGACAGGAGGCAGCTGCTGCAGGGCTGGGGGCTGAGCTGCTGCCAAGGCTTCCCCTCGAACAAAATCCCAGCTTTTCCAGCATTCCACAGGAGGTGAGGCCCTGTGGCAATGCTGAGAGGCTCCTTCCACACTGCATTTCTCCATTTAAGCACAGAGAGAACAAACATCTCGTTACAACAGAAGGTGTTGATCAGTTTTGTTGGGAAAAGCCTCCTTTCCCTGGGGAAAATGGCAAAACCTCTCCAAGAAAGCAAAGTTGGGGATGTGTGATCCCATTTGTGCTGTGTGGGGAGGTAGAGCCCATCTCTGCCAAGCCCAGGGCTGGAAATTCGCTCCACACTCTCTGATCTTCCTTTCTTCTACCTCCCTCCCAAGAAAGAGCCTCCAAAAAAAAAAAGAAAAAGAAAAAAAAAATCAAATAAATAAATGTGTGCACAAACTGCAGCCATGGTAAGATCCCAATATGGAACAACAGTTTGTGAAAACTCCCTAATAGAGCTGTCAGAGCTGCTTTGTGTACCCATATGTTGTTCTGAACAAACGCTTCCAATCCTTGAAGGTCGTGTTGGAAGTGTTCCCCACACCCCTTCCCATCCCTCCTGATGCCTCCCAAACCTCCTGGAGATGGTTGCTATGCCATGGGTGAGCTGGGTGCTTGGTATGGAGCAGGGAAGAGTGGCTTGTTTTGATTTGAGTTTAAATATTTAGACACAATTTGCATCTAATTAGCATGCTGATGGTTAGGGAAGCGCAGCACAGAGCCTGCAGCAGCTTTGTTCAAATGTCACATCCAAGACAACGCTGTGACAGCCACCTCACCTCAAAATTAGCAACCACCCTGCTGGAGGAGGGGGTTCCCACCTCATGTGCAGATGATCAGCCCTGGCTCTCAGGAAGAAAAGGAGAAATTCCTTGGAAAACCCTCAAAATGCTGAGGTGGAGACTCGAACATCCCAAGTTCCCACCAAAAAAAAAAGCACATTACTAAACACTGTTAATGGAGAAATATGGATTTAGAACATTTTTCCAGGGTACCTGTAATATTTCCATGTGTGAAATGGTCTACTCCAGAAAAAAACCCCACTTTTACACCAGTCTGTGCCACATAAATGTCATTTCCCCCCCCAAAAAGGCTCATCCAAGCCTTGCTTCCCATTTTCCAGCCAGGCAGCCCAACTGAACTGGACAGCACTGAAAGTTCTACCCAGCAATTCCAGAGCATCAGGGCAAATCTGGTGGGAAAAAATCCAATTGTCCCAATTCTCTCAGGACCACTGCACCCAGGCAGGAATATAATCCTGCCAGACACAGGAATGAGGGAATTCAGCACCTCCTGTTAATTATTTAATGACCTACTCTCCTCTTTGCTTGCCTCTGCTGCCCCAAATCCCCCCCAACAAACACAAATGAAGGAATGTCCTGCAGATGAATTGAACATCAAACACAGAGCTGGGCTGGGAGTCGATAAAAATCAACAAGAACCATCCAGAGCAGCTGTGGGTAACATTGCCCTGGCTGCACTGGGGGGAGCCAGGAGCAGCTTTTTGGTCAGAACCACTCGCTCACAGCACCTGCAAAAGGATGGGAGAGCCAAAACTCAGCCTTGTGGGAGTCTCCTGTGCTTTCCAGCCCATCTTTCTCCTCAGTGATCCATCATTTTCTTCCTGGCTCCTCTGTCCAGTTGACTTCAGGTGCAAACGGGGGAAATTGAGCAAAAATCGATATCTACATTTCAAAAAGCAGGAGACAAATGGACTTGTTATCTTCAAAACTCTCTCTCAGCCTTGAAAAGCAAGAAAGAAAATGTACAAAAGACCTATAGACAGAATAAAAAAAAAAATTATTAAAAAGTGACCATTGAAGTGTGTCCAAATCTGAGAACAATCTGTGAAGCTTCAGGACGGGAGGAGAGGCCATGGTTCATCCCAGACACAAAACATTCCCACTCCCTGCTCAAAAAAAAAAAGGGCCTGAGAAGCAGTGGGGCATTTTCAGTTTGGAGAATGGTTTCCAACACAATACACTCCCATAATAGCCCCGAGATGTAAAGCTAATCAGAGGGGACACATTCACAGAAATCAAACCTGGCCAAGTGGCCACCTTGACAGATTCTTCTATTGATAATTTCTTGACCTCTTTTCTTGCAGGGGATTTTTCTTGCTCCCTCACATTCCCTTTCAACAGGCCCTGCTCTTGTTCCTGAGCATTTCCCTTGGATGGACAAAAAATGGGGTGTGGGGGAGAAGCTTTGTGATGAAGCCAAAATCACTGGGCTGGGGCACAGCAAAGGGTGAAGTGGCTTTTCTGCAGGGAGCTGCTTTTCTGAATTCTGCTCTTTTTGAAGCACCCATCTTCCTTCAGGTGAATGCTAATAAGCCATAAAAAAAAATAAAGAGGAATCAGTGCTCAGAAGCTTGTAAGCTTGGATTATATTAATCAATAAATACTCAGGACAAATCAGCACAGCTCTGTAAAAGGCTTTTCCCAGCCCAGATTGTTATCCCAGCTGCTATAATTAGAAATGAGGGATCAGAGCCCTTTAGAGGGCAGAAAATTTCAGATATTACAAATTCTGTTACAACACACAAAACCAGGGTTGCATCAGGGCCTGGTGACTTTTGGGTCTCACCAGCTCTGAGGAAGTTTCCTTGGCATTGAGACAGGCATTATGCAGCACCTGGACTGTTTTAATTTGAATGTTTTGCCCCTTGAATCAGATATCCTCTTACCAAGTGTTCAGCACTGAGCACTCAGGAACACAGCTGAGGCTGCTGCACTGGAGTCAGGGCTGATATTTTTCCAAGAAATTTGGAGAGAGCCAGTTCTTTGTCACATCCCAGGGCCAGTGACAGCCATCAGGAATGTAAAGCCATACCTTGCTTGGAGGCTGCTATATCCAATTCCACATTTTTGGGTGCACTTCATTTTGCTTCAATGCATTTAACTCACTTTTAATGGCCCCGTTAATTGCCTAATTGTGAAACCGAGGCTGCCTCTATCTCTGAAGCACATTCCTTGATGGAAAAAATCTGTTTGTGTGAATGGATGCCCCTGCACTTCCCCAGCAGGTGCTAATTTGGTTTGTGTGAGTGGGTAAATAGCTCTGAAGTGTCTGGGTGTGCAGCAGTACCTCACATTTTCTATCACTCTTACCTTCCGAGTGCTGGAGATGACAGATGTTCATTAGTCAGAGCAGTTAGAACCATTCCCTCCCCTGGAATATTACCTTGCCTCATGAATATTAATGAACTCTCCTTGTGACAGAGCAGGGCAGGGCTTGATCTCATTTTATAAGCAGGAGCAAAGGGAGTTCAGTAATTCCCAAGAGGCAGGGCTGGGGCAGGATACAGGACCTGCACAGACCCTGGGCATTGCTCTGTTTGGCCTTTTAGTTGCTTTTTATTTGGCTTTTCTCTGGGCATGCTGCTGGGGGAAGGGAAGGACACCAGGGGTTTACTCCCTGTGCCACCTTCTCTCTCTCCCCAGGGCAGCGAGCTGAGCCCTGTCCCAGCCTCACAAACCTCCTCCAGAATATCCTGGGCACCAGAGGCATCCCTGATGGGCACTGATGCTTTGCAAGGAGTTGCAATCCTTGTTTTGATCAGCATCCCTCGCACAGACGATGCCTGTGGACATCTCCGAGTGCTTTGCAGTGAGGGAAAAATCCAGCACAGCCTCTCCCCTGCTCCCGAGGCAGCACATCCCCTCCTGCCTCCGATTTCCCCTCCTGCCCCTGATTTCCCCCTCTCTCTCCGATTTCTCTTCCTACTCCTGATTTCCCCTCTTGTCCCTGATTTCCCCCCTCTCTCTGATTGCCTCCTCTCTCTGATTTCCCCTCCTGTCCCTGATTTCCCCTCCTGCCCCTGATTTCCCCCTCTCTCTCCGATTTCTCTTCCTACTCCTGATTTCCCCTCCTGTCCCTGATTTCCCCTCCTGTCCCTGATTTCCCCTCCTCTCTCTGATTTCCCCTCCTCTCTCTGATTTTCCCCCTCTCTCTGATTTCCCCTCAGAAGTGCTGGAATTCCTCCCAAACTCAAAGCCNCTCTCTGATTTCCCCTCCTCTCTCTGATTTTCCCCCTCTCTCTGATTTTCCCCCTCTCTCTGATTTCCCCTCAGAAGTGCTGGAATTCCTCCCAAACTCAAAGCCACAGCAAAGGCTTGGGCAGCCCCTGCCCCAAGAGCCGCAGGGCCTGGGGCCCATCCTGGGCCTCGGCTGAGGGAGGGAAATGCCCTGGAAACCACCAGAGGGGAAGAATCATGAGCCAGCCATCTTGTAATGATCATTGGAAATGGATGTGCAATTTATAGAGAGGATCTTTAGCAGCAAGGCCCTTTAGCCTTAAGGAATGCACTCAGCTAATGGGAACTCCTGGCCCCGTGCCTCCCTGGGGGTGACAGGGACACCAGTGCAGTGGGACAGCCTGCAAAGCCCCACAGCCAGGGCAGCTCCGGGTGGGCAAGGGCTGCTCAGACCAAGAACAGGCTGCCCTTGCTCCGTGTGTGCCTGCTGGAGCAGCAAGGGTGAACTCAGCCTAACTGGGAGCAGCTCTGAGCCGAGCCCGGCCCTGCCTCCAGCCTGGGCTCTACTCCAAACCCCCAGAGCCTGGGCTGCAGGGTCAGGAGGGGATTTCACCCCCAAAACCCCAAAACCTGGGCTTTACCCCAAACCCCCAGAGCCTGGGCTGCAGGGTCAGGAGGGGATTTCATCCCCAAAACCCCAAAACCTGGGCTTTACCCCAAACCCCCAGAGCCTGGGCTGCAGGGTCAGGAGGGGATTTCATCCCCAAAACCCCAAAACCTGGGCTTTACCCCAAACCCCCAGAGCCTGGGCTGCAGGGTCAGGAGGGGATTTCATCCCCAAAACCCCAAAACCTGGGCTTTACCCCAAACCCCCAGAGCCTGGGCTGCAGGGTCAGGAGGGGATTTCATCCCCAAAACCCCAAAACCTGGGCTTTACCCCAAACCCCCAGAGCCTGGGCTGCAGGGTCAGGAGGGGATTTCATCCCCAAAACCCCAAAACCTGGGCTTTACCCCAAACCCCCAGAGCCTGGGCTGCAGGGTCAGGAGGGGATTTCATCCCCAAAACCCCAAAACCTGGGCTTTACCCCAAACCCCCAGAGCCTGGGCTGCAGGGTCAGGAGGGGATTTCATCCCCAAAACCCCAAAACCTGGGCTTTACCCCAAACCCCCAGAGCCTGGGCTGCAGGGTCAGGAGGGGATTTCATCCCCAAAACCTGGGCTCTACTCCAAATCCCCAGAGCCTGGGCTGCAGGGTCAGGAGGGGATTTAATCCCCAAAACCGGGGCTTTACCCCAAACCCCCAGAGCCTGGGCTGCAGGGTCAGGAGGGGATTTAATCCCCAAACCCCCAAAACCGGGGCTTTACCCCAAATCCCCAGAGCCTGGGCTGCAGGATCAGGAGGGGTTCTCACCCCCCAAACTCTGGGCTGCAGGGTCAGGAGGGGTTCTCACCCCCCAAACCCTGGGCTGCAGGGTCAGGAGGGGGTTTCACCCCCCAAAATCTGGGCTGCAGGGTCAGGAGGGGGTTTCATCCCCCAAACCCTGGGCTGCAGGGTCAGGAGGGGTTCTCACCCTGCAGAGCAGCTCTGAGCAGCAGTCCCAGCCCCCAGAGTGCTGCTGAGGCTCCCAGGTGATGCTGGGGAGCAGCAAGAGGAGCCAAACCCCACCACAGATGATGGTGTGGGGTAAGAGGGAGCAGCAAGGAGATTTTTTCAGCAGGAAGCTGTTTTCTCACCTTTTTTTTCTGTTGATGTAATGAACTCCCAGTCGTCAGAGTAACTTCCAGGGCCATTTTCTGTGTAGCCACCACTGGAATATAAATAACCATCCCAAGAAGAAAAATGTGGGTTGGTTTGAACTCAGCACACCATTTAGCCTGCCTGCAAAAAACCCACAGACTTTTGGAAGAAATGTGACAATAACTGGACTTTAAAGTTGTTAAAAGTAAAAAAAACAACCGTGTTCTTTAATTTAGGGCCAGAGTGACCTGGCAATTAGTCATAGGCCAGGCTGCAGCTCAATTAAGACAAACAGCCCAGGGTAATGGAATTGGTAATGTGACCAACAGGAGCAACCTGAGTTATAGCCTCAATTTTCTCCATGCCTGATGGGTTTGAAATAAGTTCAAAGAAGGTCAAGTGGTTGGATTTTCATCTGCTGATCTCACACAAAGTTTTCCCCTCCATTTCCCTCTCCCTGTGAACCCTCTGGACTTGTCATCACTGCTCTGCCTCCCGGGCCTGAGGCTCCCCCAGCTGTGGCCGTGCTCTGAAGAAGGTCCAGAACGGGATCTAAGCAAGGGTGACCTGCAAAGTTTCTCAGCACAGTCCAAGAAATGTCATTTCTCATTCTCTCTGCAAGTTTTCTCCTGCTTGGTGTTTCTTGGGTTTTTCCCTTTCTCATAAGTCAGCTCAGACATGGAGAAGGAGCAGAAAGCAAAGCCCTGAGAGTCTTTGTCTGCCCTTCAACCACAAGGAAGGGGCTGAAGCCACCTCAGGGCACCAAGAATGGCAGGAGGGTTTGGGATCCATCTGTCCTCTGCTCCTGGGCAGCCCTGAGGGGTGGCTGACCCCACCTCTGCCAAATCCAGGCTGGGAAAACGGCACAGCCCCATCCCAGGCTGAGGGCTCCCAGGGCCATTCCTACCTGGGGAACACTCCCAGCTCCTCTGTCCATCGCTGCCAGAAGGACCCAGCCATGGTGACATGTGACAAGGGCCACCCCAGAGCTCTGTCCCTGCCAGCATTCCCTGTTTCCCTCCCAGCTGCAGGCAGCTCCTCCCGGATTTGTGCAAGGCAGCAGTGCCATCCAGTGGCCCCAGCCCCGAGCCCCCAGCCCCACCTCGGGGGCAGAGCAGCTCTGCTTTCCCTGCAGCCCAGGGCAGGAGGGGCCAAGGGCTCTGCAGGGCTCAGGGGTGAGGGAGCAGCAGCTGGGCATGGCCAGGGAGGTGCTCCTGCAAGGAAATGCTGGGGTCTGAGCGCTTCTGTTGCCCTGGAGCCATCAGTGGAGTTGGGGGGAGCACCTCAAGGCAGAGGGGCTCAGCTCACACAGCAGCAGGGCAGGGCTGGTCTGGCAAATCCAGGGGGGATTAACTCTTCCCCTGTCCCTGCACATCCCCAGGGCTGCAGCTCGCAGCCAGCCCATCCCTTGCACTACCCAAGATCTCCACACTCTCTGCTCAGCTCTCACACCCCTCCTGTGGCATGCCAAGCCTTAGCTGCCATTTCCTCCACCTGCTAACCCACCTTCCCCTTGGTTTAGATCCAAATTCTTCAATTCCCAAGGCAGGAATTTCCAAAAGTTGCCCTCTGATCCCTCTGGGGCTCATGAACTCTGCTGCCAGCACCCGTGAAGAGCAAAGTTCCATTTCTGCAGGATCCAGGTGCTCTGTTTATCCAGGGGCAGCATTCCCCCCTCACATCCATCACCTGTCCCTGTTCCAGCCCCTGTGGCACTGGGGTGGTGTTTGCTGGAACTGCCAAAGCTACAGAAAATCCTCTCTTTCCTCCTCAGAGCTGAGATCCCTCAGGATTCCTCAGGGATTTATTCTCTTTAAAAGAGAGTGAAGCTCAAGAGCAGCAGTTACAGCATCCACAACAGACTGGAATATCCAGCCTGCCTGAAATACAGGGATTTTAGGGAGCAGAGGCCCTTCTGGACAGTGTGTGTGGGGGGAAAGCAGCTCCAGAATTCCAGCTGATCCGGCAGATCCAGCAGAGAATTTCCCAGAGATTCTGATTCCAGCAGATCCTGCCCAGAGAAAGCTCCCACACATGGTGAAATCTGTCTATATCTTATCAATAGCCAGCAAACAGAATTTCCAAACCAGAAATTCCTGGCAACCAGGGAATAGCTTGGAATTCCTTGAGAAAACTGCTGCTCCCACATTGTCCATGTAAAACATCCATCTCACCTGCCCAGCCTCTTTAATTTCAGGGCATGTTTCCCCCAGAACATTAAAAATTAAAGCAATAATGAAGTGTCCAACCCCTCAAGAGCTCAGGGCTGACCCTGGGGAGCAGCAGCACCCCCAAACCCCTCAGGCACACCCAGAGCATCTCCCCCCCGGGTGAGCTTTGTTTCCTGTTTGCATCCTCAGCCCCAGCTGGCAATTTCCCTGCTGCTGCTCAATTCCAACATAAATCAGCCACATTAGGCCAGGAGTCTCAGGAGCTATTAATTCCTGAGAAAAGGATAATGAAGCCAATAAAATCAGAGCTTGCTGTCCCCAGAAGGCCACCGGGAGTCAGCTCTGAGGTGCAGAATGCCACCAGCTCACCTAATTGCACCGTGTGGGCCTGGGGCTGCTGGGGAACTCTTTTTTCTCAGGGATTATTAGGGAAAAAGATGTGATTTGTTTCTAAAACACTGCTTTGGAACTGCAGCCGGGCAAGATTTGTAAGAGGGAGGCAACCACAAAGAAATAGGCAGGGTAAAAGTCAAAAATGAGGAATCTCCCAGGTCCAACCCCAGTTCCTGAGATCCAAGTGAGCTTCACTTGTTCCCACCCACAGGGGCTGCAAAGGCTGAAAAAGCTGAGAAAAGCACCAGAATCTGCAGCTGGGAGAGACAGGAACTCTGTCAAGGTGTTTAATTCCTCACACATTCCTGCTTGTTTTGTCCTCAGCTCTGCCATCAAAGCTCCCTTCTGCTCCCAGGAGAGAGGAAAAAAAAAATCTGTCTGAAAATTTAAATTCCGGAGCCTCTTTTTTAAACATTTCCTGCCCAAATCCTTCCTACCTGATGGGCTTTTCAGTGTCCCAGACAATGGGGGCTGCTGAGCTTCCCAGTTTATCTGTGACCACCTGAATATTTGTTTGAAAGTGAAGATGTTGAAGTGCCCCACTTGTAAAAATCAATCCTGTGGTGTCAGCAGCAATGCTGTCTCATTTCTCTGGAAGAGATTCCCTCTTGTGACCCCCTCCAGTCCTTTTTAACCCCTAAGGTCCTTTCCTATTAAGATAAGGGCACTTTGTTGATGGTGGGGGAGGTTTCTATCAGCTCCTTCACTTGCAGGGTTGGATAGAAATGGCCTGGATGATGGGATACAGGATAAAGCCATTTCTGGCTCCAGAGAAACAACATCAAATGAATTTTTCCAGCTCTTCTTCCCCAGAAAATAGCTGGGAAGCTGGAGGCTTTTACAGCCCACAGCACGTGCAGAAATGGGGTTGAAATGGTTCCATTTTCAAACACTGGGAAGTAAAAATCTAAGCTTTAGTCATAGTGACATTCTCCAAAACTGAGATTCTCTGATGATCATTTTAAGAAGTTATACAGGAAAATAATCCTACTAAAAATTTAATTTTTATCCAGAAGCCTCTTTTCATCCCCAAACATCCCAAAAACATCTTTTGCCAGCATCACCTCCCTGCTTTGAAGCCTGGCTCTCCCAGACATTGTTTCCCATATGCTGCAGGCAGATGCTCACTTGGAGCCTCCAGGATTTGTTTGGGGGAGAAATTTTCCTTCCAGGAAAGAGGCCTAAAATCCCAGTTCTATTCTGATTTACCTCCTCATTCCATGTGAGACCCAGGCAGCAGAGGCATGGGGATGGGAAGTGCAGAAGGGGGTGCTCAGATTGCCCCCAGGCTCATCCTGGAAATGGGAATTGAGTGCTGGGAATGAGTGCCAGGGGTGCTGTTAAAAATCCAACTGCTGAGCTGATCCCCAGCCATTCTCAAGGAGAGCTGAGTCAGCAGGCCCTGGTGCCAAATGAAAGGTTTTTCTCAGAGTAATTCTAGGTGGGACTAATTAACAATTGATAATCCAAATAAAATTGACATTAAAGTCCATAAGGGGCAGGGAGGCAGGGGCTGATCTTTGGTGCTCACCTAGCAGAGCCCTGGCAGCCAGGTCAGACAGAAAACAGCTGGGAACGACCCTGGGGCCACCAAAGTGACAAAATATTTGGGGTTTCAGTCTCTGCAGCCCCTGTGAACTCAAGGTAGAGGCAGCAGGAGGAAAACAGAGCAGAATTAATGCACTGTGAGCTCCTCTCCAGCCTGCAGTCTGGAGATGGAAAAGCCAGAGCAGCAGGCAGAGGGACCTGGCAGGATTTGTGAGGATTGACTTTAAATTCTGAGACTGGGGTTGGGTTCTACCCAGTAGAATGCTTGGGGCATCAGGGTTGCTCCTGCATTAAAAAGGTGTAATAGCCATTAATAATAAAAATAATAATAATCAATGTCATCTCCCAGAGCAGCAGATCAGCTCATTCCAACTCATCTGAGCCCTCTAAAACACAGACCCACACCTCAAGGAAACAAAGGAAACCCCAAATTCTCCCATCTCCGACCAAAACTGACACACCCAAGCTGACTTTACAATTTGAAGCAACATCAAGTTTGCCATCAGTGGTTTTTTTTCCCCTCAGAGTTCTGTTAATTCCTTACATGGCACCCCTGGCAGGGAAAGCAGTGGCTGTGGGATGGGAATTCTGCCAGAGCACAGCAAGTTCAGGATGAGGAAACCAATGGGAAGGGGCCTCATTTTTAGGAAATATCTGCCAAGGGACCCTGAGCAGAGCTGGGAGGTCCCTGAGCACAGAGGAGCCCGAGTGCAGCCAGGGGATTGTGCTGGAGCTGGGGGGTTTGCCATGGGGAGCCACCAGAGGTGCCTGGGGGGACAAACCCACCGTGGGACAGAGGTCCTGGCCCAGCAGGATCCCACATTGGCAGGAGCCAGGGCTGGGAGGGCTCCCCCAGCTCAGCTGAACCCCCAGCAGGACAGAGAACACCTGGAACAGGAATGGAGAAGGCACCAGGAACAGAAGGAGGTTGATAGGATCATGTCTGTGACATTAATCTTTTTATAAGGAATGGTATAAAACCCTAATTTGACAATTTAGATTTAACATTCACCTAAACCAAAGCTATTAAATAATTTTTAGAGTACCCGAAGAACTCATAGCTAATAAGTTCAAAGAAAACTTTTTTTTTCCAAGTACAGGACAGAAATATGAAGAAAGCAGCAGGTCTGGGCTCCCTTCTGTTCTTTAGGCCCTGATAAAGCCCCAGTTCATCTGTTCCACCAGCAGAGAGCTTTGCCCAGCATTAATCAAGTCACTGCATACAAATGACATCCCCAAATTTGCCATTTCTTATGACCTTTGAGTTCCTAATTAATTTCATTCCTTATAATGAGACATCTTTATTTATTGCCTTGGACTTGTGTTGTTCCTCACAGTTCACAGGGAGCATCTCTGCTACTCAGAGCCATTTACAACCTGTAGTAGGGTTACTCTTTAGACACCCCAATAATTGACAGCAGCTGATATTTGGGGCATTTACTGGCAAATTAAACTTTGTGCAGGAGGGAGAGCTTTTTTTTTTTTTTCCAGAAAGTATTTTTGTCAGGCCCTCTCCAGTGGAAGAACACCTCCTCTAGCCACAAGCAGAGAATCCAGATGTGCAAACAGCTGGGAGCCTTCCTGCCTTGGAGCAGGGGTTCAAGCCTTGCATCCATCTCCCTGTCACCTCCAGCCCCTGCTCTGTGGCCCACGTGTCCTCCCTGGATCTACAGCCTGCAGCAGGCCAGAAGGAAAGGTTTCAACCCCAGCTCCAAGCACAAACTCAGGCACAGGCTGAGTTGATTTGCCCAGCACTGAATGGGGGTCTCTGGTGGGGCCCAGCACCTCCTGCCCTGAGCACAGGGGTTTACCCACACCCTGAGAGATGCCAACCCTAAAGCCACAGCTCCTGGAGGACAGTTTGATCCTCCACAAGCTTAACTGCAGCTGTGGCTCAGGGAAAGCAGGGAGAAACCAGCAGCACTGCCTCCTGTCCAGAGCATTCCTACAGCTCGTGTGCGAGGTTAAAAATTCATCAGGAATCAACCAAAAGTGTCCTTTGTGCAGCTCCTCTCTTGGCTCAGGCCTCGAGTCTCCCTCCTAACCCATTCTCCTCCTGGTGCTGACAGGGAACCACCCTGGACCTTGCTCAGAGCCACCCCAGTGACTGCACAGGAGAGGAATTTGGGTGGAAAAGGAGCCTTAAAAGGGAATCACTTGGAAGTGCCTCTGCCTGGTGAGGAGCACAAAAGGATTAGATCACTGGAGGAATATTTACAGCTTCGCTGCATTGCTGCAGAAAGAAAAGCTCCTGCTGCCATGTTCCATTTATTTCAGGCTTGGGGGAATAAATCTCATTAGGAGCCAGGGCTTTCTTCCCACCAGGATTGGAAGCATGTGTTCACACTTAGGGTAATTGCAAACATCCCTGGCTTTAAAGAAAATAAACCCTGGTGCATCAGCTTGGGCTCTGAAGCCACAAATCCATGAATCCATGCCTGGAAGAGGCTCCAGGAACCCTGCAGGAGGGGCCCAAACTGAGCATCAGGGGGTGAGGAATCCTCAAAGGGAGGAATTGCTCCCTGTGAGCACAGCCACAGCTCCAAAACAGAAATTACACAGGATATTCTCCCCAATAAAAGCCATCCCAGTACAGCCAGTGCAGGTTCCCACTGCTCAACCCCCCTACCTGTGCTGCCTCCACTGAGCTCCTGCTATACAAATATTTTCTTCCTCTGCACTAAAATACCTACAGCAATCCATCCCTGACCCAAATTTATCAAGGAAATATTAAGCACAAGGCCACAAACATCCTTAAATGCACTGCCAGCTTCAGAAGCAGAGTAAATCACTTGAAGCAAACTTCTGCTGCTATTTTTTATATATTTTTTTACTGCACATTCACCTCTGGGTTACAGATTTTACTGGTTGGACGTGTGCAGCCCGAGCCAGGGAGCCAAACCCATTTCATGGCTCTGCTGATGATTTTTATTGCAGAGAAAATCCCTGTCTGCTCATATCCACATAAAGACCAACGGTGCGAGGCACAGATGTTGTGTTTGCCAGCAGAAGCGAGGGAACAGAGGAGGAAAAGGGAAGTTTTACACACACAGAGGATCCACTTCACCTGAGGAGACCCAGCAGATGCTGATTTTGAAGGGGATAACACAGGACATTCACTGGAGCTCCCAAAACTCCTAAAATTCTATAAACTGCACTTAATGGAGAGTGTGGGCAGGAGGAGAAATGGTTCCTGCAGTAATGGGCTCTGTGCAGCACAGCTCTGGCAGCAGGGAGCTTTATGGGGATGGGAATCTGCTGTGCTTGGAGCTGGAGTGAGAGAAGTTCCCGTTAAACACCAGCACTGCAAAGCACTTTGAATGGAAAACAGGGAGTGGGATGCATCCAGGCATCTGCCTTGCGCTGTCCCAGCAAAATTAAGAGGTTAGAAATGTTTGGGTTTGGGTTTTATGCAGGTTTTATTTTGATTTTTGTGTGGTTGCTTCAGTCTGAGGGGAGCTGTGGGGACAAAGATCTCCTGCCTTGGCCAGAACGTGAGGAAGCAGAGCTTGGAGCAGCCTGGCAGGAGAGCAGCCCCTGCCCTCAGGGGTCCCAGAGCTGAAATGGGGCTTTGATATCCCTGGCAGAGGAACCAGGGCACGCAGATGGATTGGGAATGTCAGATGGGACAGCAAAGGAAACGTTCCACTCCATGGAGCAGCCTCACCCCCCTCCCCAACCCCCCTGACAAACTGGGACTGGATTCTCCTGGCCCATTTCTGGCTATCACTGCTTTAATGTGCCTTACAAAACCCTCTATCCCTTTATAAACTTTGGCATGAAACTTGATTTTAGCTCTTATCCCAGGTGTTATTTAGCTGCCATTGATAGACAAGCCATGGAAGCTGCCCATTCTCATTTTGAGGCCCATCCCAACTCCTTCAAGATGGTTCCAAGCTGTTTTTGTCCCTTCCCCACCTCCCAGCTCGTCTCCCTTTGCTGAAAGCACCCAGAGGGGGTGGAAGCTGCTGCCCCTGCTCTGTGCTGGGTGCTCCTGCAGGGTCTGAGTGCTGCCCAAAGATTCATTCACTCATTCCCAGCCAGGAGCAGCACAGGGAGTGCCCAGGGCTGTGCCCAGGGCTTGGTTTTGTCCTCCCCACCCCATCAAACCCAGCAGAGGAGAGGAGTCTCCACATGCTGCCCCTCCCTGCTCCTCCTGCCTGGCTGTGTTGAGGCAGGGGAATGAATGGATTTCTTTCCTCACTCAGATCTGCTGGGATCACCCAGCACCCTGCAGACTCCATCTCCTCCCCTCTGGTGGTGCCTCAGTGCAGATCTGACATCTCAGTGCAGCATCCCTGCACAGGGGACAGCCACTGCAGCCTCTCCAGCTCAGAAAACACTGCTCAAAAACCTGATGGGCTTTCATTTCATTTGGGTTGTTTTTCCCCACACCTATCTGACAGCCACACAGGGATTTTTAATTTCTGGTCCTCCAGATTTTTTGTCCTTCAAGCACATCCCAGAATATCCTCCTGCTGATTGCCTCAGCACATGGAGAAAACATCTCCACGTTCCACTCTCCCACCTGTCTGCCTGCTGATGGATCCATCTCCTGAACAGCAGCAAGAGCCACGTGTGGCTTCCCTGACTAAAAATAAAAAGCTGAATTCACCAGGCACCTCTGTGGAGCCCAACACCAGCAAACTGCTTTCCCTAGGATGCTGCACGAGCTTTGTGCAGGAGATTTCAGAAGAAAAGGTGTTAGGGATATGATATGATATGATATGATATGATAT